>JAXCLQ010033519.1:0-24969 GCA_035584115.1 Cedrela odorata | reverse complement strand
AAGTCATCAATTGTTGATATGATTGTCAACAACTGCATTAATATAACAAATGTGATTCAGAGATAGATTCATGAGCTCGTGCATTATAATGACTAATTGAGAAATCTGCAAAGTGGAAGCTTCACTACAACACATCCTCAACGACAGCTAAAAGTCAGCTTAATATCAACATAACTTTTTAGCCACCCAGATACTACTTGGTATTCAGATAATTTGGAATTTGAAGATATGGTTATGTTCCTTGAGCCTTTTTTTCATCTCCAAATTATATGAGAATCATAATACCATTGATCATAGGTCAAACCGTCAAAGCTAGTTGAATGCCCAAGCGGACTGAATACAATGGCTCATATTTAATTTGTTTCTCAATATAGGACATTTACATGATAGTAGACAAGACTAATAGAGAGAATAAAAATGGGTAAACAAAGGGATAGTTGGAATAGTAAAGGAAAGGGGAGTGGGTCAGGAAAAATTAAAACCAAAAGAATAAATTAATAAAAAGAAATAAAATCTACCATGGAAATACCTTTATCTGGCTTAATGCTGAAAACTTCAGACCAGTCATATCTAAAACCTTCACACAAGTGGTTATTGGTCGTCCATGTTTTTCTGATGCAGAAGGCTACAAGAAAAGAAAACCGGTCAAACCAACAACTATGAAGCACAAAATAGTTCTAAATTTAATACTCACCAAAATTACACGGTCCCTATATTCATTTATTTGAATATGTGATTGCGCATAGTAGTGAACCTGCAACAGGATAATGAAATGCACACAAATGTCACAGGTAAACCTTTATTTATAAAAAATAAAATAAAAATGATAGAACACTTGAATACATAGCAAGAAGATGAAATGACAGAAATTCAAAATTCAAAATCAACAATTTGTTTTGGTGAAACACTACAATAAAAAAAATCGTCAAAATACTTACAGATGCCTTGTCATATGTACTGAGCCCTAAACCAAAAGCAAAGACAGGCAGGCCCTGGAAAAGATGGCAAAAATTTAAAAATACTCTATGTTACGATAGATAGTTCTTACAAAAAAAAAATTCCATAATATTGGAGTTCCACATAGACTCATAAAGCAAGATAGAGGGATTAAAATGAAAACACAACACATAAGATTGATCTTGATAAAAGAATAGGCACCTCTCTTGAGTAACCTGACATTCCTATGAGTTGTGAATCACGTACTGCTCTGTACAATTCAGTGGGAACAATGGGTTTCTGCTAAAAAGAAGCAGCATCCATATCAGAAACGCTAATATTCAGAGACTTAAGAGAGCAACTAGAACGGAGCACAAATATTACCAAGCATGTAATGACAGAACATTCCATTCTAACTAACAGGCACAAGCCTCAAAATTTATCTTTGGAAATAAATCAGTTAAAACATAAACTTACTGTTAATATTTTGTCAATCTCATTCTGTATCCTCCACTGCAAGCAATCCAACAACTGAAAAATCATACAAGCATCACCTCTCAAGTATATTTTGTAAAAGGAGATCATGATCAAACATCATGTTACATAAGAATGACACTATAAAGAACTATAACTAACCATTTTATGGGCTTTTGAAACATTCCACTCTCTTGCTTTTAGAAAACGCACCAAAGTTTCTGTTGGATATCCTTGATGAATATTCTGCATATCAACAAAAAAAAAATGTTACTTCTATTATATCGATAATAACAGTATATAGATATTTTTTGCCTACCAAAACAAACAGCATACAACGAAAAGAATGATGACACATGAAAACAGAACGATTACATAGACACTACATCAACTATATTATCTTCAAATTATCAAACATGCTCATACAAATCCAGTAATCATAAGCGAAGTAGACATTTTCAAACAGGAAGCTAGATGTACTCACTTCATTCTTACGTATAACAGATTATTTTGTGGCATAGAACATCCCCGTCATTTTAAATAATCATTCAGCTATAATCTTGGCGGCATCCAAGTTTTCATGAAAATTCATTTAAATTGCATAGGATTCATGGATGGGAATCCAGACACTGTTGGGTAAGGCCTTGCACTAAATTCAAGACAAGGTGAACCAAATCACATAATGTTTTAGCTAGTTTAATGTGAACTCTGGTGGCAGCTAAAAAGCCTATTTTCTGAAAGCAACTCCCAAAATAAGATAATTATTGTCACTTCCCATCAATCACTTCAAAGAACAAACTCCAAATCTTCCAGCGTAGATGGTCCTTCATCACACCTCAACATAGTTAATTTTCAGTCCTCAACACCATAACAAAATGCTTTCTCAGGTACTCATTGGTTATAGCACAATTTATGAATGCAGATAATCCATCTGGATCACTGATTTACTCTTTCATCATTCATGGAGAAATCGAATCATGCAGATAAAAATGAGAGATCAACAGAATTCCTCCCTTTATCTTGTTTATTATTTTTAGGCGAGCAACAGAGAGTTTAGCATGCTTTATACAGTCAATGAACTTAAATCAAATAAGGGAAAAATTGAAATACTCGAGGCATTAGATTGATTTTCTTGTCAATAGACGGATCACAGATGAGAAAACAAAATACATAACAATTTCCACAATCCCAGAAATCCAATTAGGTTCTACAACTGAAAAGCAGATTCAAAGATCAAATATTTTACCTAAATTTCAGGAATCACACTATGTACTAGTCAAAAAATAATCTCTGCAGTTTACATTTTCACTTAATATCACTTCCCAAAAAAATTTCTTTAAAAAAGGCAAAAATCAAACATCCAGGAAAATCGCAAAACAAAAGAGTGGATCAACAGCTGATGCTATAACAAATGTGAGCAGCAATGCATATATAATTCAGACACCCAACCCACCAAAAAAATAAAAGAAAAAACCTAATTTGACTCTTGTTCAGCAACAGATCGGACAAAGTAAAGAAAAATATTGAAAATAAAACAGCATACCTGAAATGTTACCTTCAATGGCTCATCAACTGCCAATAAATAAGTATGAAAAAGAAAATTAAGCAAGGATTTGTAGTGGGGAAAAAAAATCAAATTTTCTCAGGAAAGTATAGAAAAACCAACCTTGATCCATCAACGCCCGGAACTGAGGGACAGCTTCATGAGAAACAGTACCCATTTCTTGTAATCTCACAAGAAATGCAAAAGGGAAAATTTCTAGCTTAATTTAGCTCCTCTTCAGTTAATATTCACACCAGTTCAAGCTAGTTGTTTTATTTATTATTATTATTACTATGATTTCTTACATCAAAACAAAGAGAAAAAAAAAAGCAGTTTCAGGAAAAAATGTTAGAGAAAGAGAGAAAAATAAACACGGGTCAAGAGTTTCTTCTCTCTCTCTCCCTCATATGTCAATAAAGACAATACTGACAATGGAAAAGTTTTGTTTTTGTTCTTGTTTTTACTGTTTTCTTTGTGCTGTGTAATTGTAAAAATAAAGAAAGCATGGAGTTCGAAAGCGAAAACAGAAGCTTCGTCGGGTACTCAAATACAATTATCCTTGTTTCTTACGGTTTCCCCACCACCCGCTTTGTATTCACCACCATGGAAATCGCGTTGTCCCCACTTTCTTCCATTCTAAATATAAATTATTTTAGAAAGAAAATAAAATTAGAAGTCATAAATAAAACTGGTGAAATTTTACAAATAGCCAGGATCATAATTCAAGTCTCTAAGATATTAATCAGTCAGAGACGTACAAATCAAATTTCATTGGTGGGTGTGTTGTGTTTATAATTACTGTTGTTGTTTTAAGGTACCAAAATTTGCGGATAAGCTTTCATTGCCAAAATCTTTTGGGATGCAACGAATCCGAACATGTTTCCCATGCAATGCATGTACTATTTTTCTATATATTTATTAGAATACTAGTACTAAATAATAAAAAATAAAAAGTAAAAGAGATTGATATGTATGCGTATATATATACACGTATATACTATGCATTTTGTTTTGTTTTGTTTTTTTGTTTTATGGCTACTTGTTTAGAATGAATATACTAATTGAATCTATTGTTGCAAAAGGGCAGAGGTAAAAGACAACAAAGGAATCAATCACTTTATGCTCTTTATGAGAAACATGTTGTCCATTTAATGCCATGTTTGGTTTGGCAACATAACATTTGGTCATTACATTTACAACAAGACTTAAGTGAATGTGAATGCAATTAGTGATTTCTTCGGCCCAATTTAGATCCGACCCATTAGGCCTACCATTGAAGAAATTGCAGAAGGTTGATATAAAAAAAAAAAAGTAAAAATAAGAAGCTTAAGATGCTACCAAGGGTCTTCAAGTCAACAAATCAATTTGGCTAATAATTATTACATTGTGGGCTAACCCCAATGAATTTTTCTATCTTGAAGATTAAAAATAATAATAATAATAAAAAAAAAAGGAAGGTAGATCATTCAATAGATTAATTAATTAATTAATTAAGCGCAACGCATGCTTGAGAACACCCACCAATAATGTGACCATTCAATAATTTTTTAATTAGTTAGTGTTAATAAATTGGTTTTAAAATTTGCTTTGTGACTCACAAGAATGTGAAAATGTGATTGATATAATTTTTAATTAATTATAATCTCAAATGGGTTATAATTTATTATTACTTTTTTGAACTAATAATAAAACAAGAATTGACTTTAATTAAATTGTATCTTCCCTTCTCTTCTTTTCTCTTATGTAATAGCAAATTATTCCTTTTATATTTATTCGAATATTCGCGTTAGGTTTCGAATGCAATGCCTCACCAATAATATTTGTAGCATTTTTCAGTTTAGGACGTGAGATTTGATGCTTTTGCCTCCTATCATATCACATATTAAAATGATTGATCAATTATACACAAAAATGATTGATATATTTATAGTTATATAGCTATATATACATCAAAATTAATTTGATATATAATTTTATAATAAAATTAAAATTATAAATTAATTAAATAGCGTAACGTAACGATGACTTGTTATAATATAAGAGTAACATCAAACAATTTTTTTTTTTTTTTTTTTTTTTTTGGTATAGACATGTTTTGTTTTGTTTGAATAGGGTAGGGTAGGGGCATTTTATCAATGTAGTAGAGCCTTATAAAAATAAAAATAAAAAAGAATACAGAGGTAGTGTTCCGTAGCAGGCATATTATATGTTAACGTCAAGAAGACTGAGTCGAGAATTAATTAATTACCAAACTCAAATAATCAAAGCCAACATAACTATAATGAATGATGTCAATTTGTTTAGGCCTGGAAAAGTCTAATGTGACTTTTCATAAGAAGAAAATTGTGACTCTATATTATCTTCATCCTTTTCATGGTGTTTCTTCATTTCAGGTTCAGAAAATGTCAGTTTCATTAACAGAGAGTAGTAATCCTTTCAGCCACGATATTTCTAGCAGTATTTGCGAGATTGAAGAAGAGGATTCTACTCAACTGTTTGAGATAGATCATGGGATTCCGATGCCGCCGATCAAGGAAGAGTTTGAGAGTTTATTTTCATTTGATGTTCATGGCAGGGAGAATCATGGTCAGGATATTGTGTATGTTGCTGTGGGGAAAAGTGATTCCAGCATGGAAGCACTTTCGTGGACCCTCAATCATTTTGTCAATGCCAACACCATGATTTATCTCGTGCATGTTTTCCCAGAAATCAAACACATTCCTTCTCCATGTAAGCTCAAAATCATTTCGCAATATCTGTTTTTGCCTGGAACTCCTTTCCTTTTATGTATGTATATTGTTATGTCAACATGTTGCCTGGAAGTGTTTTTGGCTAGCTTTTCTGTTAAAATAATTCTGTGAATATTATATTTTCTAGACGGTCAAAAACTGTGTTTGGTAGTATGAGTTGTTTTTGTTTTTATGATGATAGTGGGAAAGTTACCAAAAAGTCAAGTGAATCCACAGCAATTGGAAAGCTTCATGGCACAAGAAAGAGGCAAAAGAAGAAAACTTCTTCAAAAGTTTCTTGATGCATGCTCCAGTTCTAAGGTACTCAACTGAAAACATTTACCATTGATCTTGGACAATTTAAGAATAGATAGATTGGCAGTATTAAATCTTACTTCTTTTACTTAAAATTTCGGTCATTAAATTGCTTGGATTGATAAGTGAAAATTTGTGCTTGGATTGATAAGTGAAAATTTGTATCTCATTTTTATCCAAATAAACTTTGTAATGAAACAGGTTAAGGTAGAAACTATGCTTATAGAGAGTGATATGGTTGCCAAGGCAATTGTGGACCTCATTCCAATTCTAAACATCAAGAAACTTGTGATTGGAACCAGAAAATCCAGTCTCAGGTATCTTCTTCATTCCAGAAATTTCAAATATTGAATAGTAAATTCATCCTGTTAACAGCCTTGTCTGTTTTTGGTAAATTTTTTTTATGGGGACTCAGGAAAATGAAGTCCAAAAGAGGAAGTGGGTTAGCTGATCAGATACTGCTAAGTGCACCAGAAACTTGTGAGATTAAGATAGTATGTGAAGGACAAGAAGTGATTGACCAGATGATCAACGACTCACCGTTGCCATCACCGCACAGCAATGATCAGAGCAGTCCCAAGTTTAAACCAGCAAATAATGAAAACGATTATTCTGTCTCATGCATGTGTTTCAAGATCTAAATTCAACTACTTGATTAACATTCTAGACAATATATGTAACATACTCACTGAAAAATTTCATGTTAGAGAATCATGTTCTCTCATTTTGATGACAGAGAAATGCTACCAAGAATAAAGATTGATATGTAAATACTAAACTTTTTCTCTACTCTTAGAATTGCCATAAATTCAAGCAATTAAGAAATAGATTCCACAACAGTTTTCCAAGCTTCTTGATCACTGAACTTAAGAGCTACAACACATAATATTCTGTATACAGGGCATCAAGAAATGGTTTCCATCACAAATGCCAAAAAAAATAAAAAACTTCTGTACAAGTTACTGTTAATCTACATTTCTGAAGATTATAATATTTGAGACACCAAATTTCTAGTGAATCATGCTAGTTTCGAAGGATTTAAGTTCCTACGAGAAGAAATTGAAGAGAGACCGTAAGAATACAGAATTTTGAAACTGTTTACCAAGCAAAAAAACAAAAACAAAAGACAAGCATACAGTTACTCATTATCTGTCAATAAGAAAAGACTTTATCCCCATCATCAACAACCCTTGAGATGTTCAGAACAATTCTTCTCCTTAAATAGAAACAACTTGCAAATTGCAATCAATTCGAACTATCACTAAAAGAAATCAAACTCGAGATAATTATCGGAACCTTTCTGATTAGGTGCAGCCATGGTTGGGGCAGTCTTTTCACTCGTTGACGATGTTGGAGCTGGTATCCGCTCGATCTCGACTGGCTTTGGGATTTCCGGTGGGGTAGCACAACGTATTAATGCCCAATTGACACCTTCAAAGAAAGGGTGTTGCTTAATTTCAGTTGCCCCTCGCTTGTACGCCAACCTATGCTGCGGTTCCTTTACAAGCAATCCCCTTATAAGATCCCTTGCTGCAAAACTGACAACAGGTGATTCTGGAAACCTAAGAGGCTGACCCACAACATTGAATAAGGTGGCTCGGTTTCCAGATCCTTTGAAAGGAGTTTTACCGAATAACAGTTCATACAAAAAGATCCCAAAAGTCCACCAATCAACAGCACTTCCATGACCTTCACCCTTAATGATCTCAGGTGCCAAATACTCGTGGGTCCCAACAAACGACATAGACCGGGCTTCAGTTGGTTCGGCTATGAGCTCAGGCAATGGGCTGACTTGGTTTCTGATTTCATTTTTAGGTTTTCTTTCCTTCTTGGATTTGCTAGAAAAGAGACGGGGTGAGAAACAAGTAGGAGTGACACAGGATGGCTGAATGCAGGAAGGCTCAATACAAGCAGGTTGGACACAATAAATGGTATTCTTTCGTAATGGTTCAGACTCAAGATTTGAGCTTCTGATAAGAGTTGGACTAACTGCACAGCGGAGGGAAAGATCAAAATCAGAGAGCATTATATGTCCATCTTCCCTCACAAGGACATTTTCAGGCTTAAGGTCACGATAGATGATACCAAGCATGTGAAGATATTCCAGAGCTAACAGGACCTCAGCCACATAAAACCTGGAAATTAAATGAGAAAAAAATCAATAAAGCTATTACCATCAATCCATGAAATGCATTTAAGCCGCAAGGCAACATGTAGCATTTGAGCTTCCTATAAAAGATCATGAAAGGCAGTAAGTAGAAAAAAAAATGCCATTAGCCATATCAATGGAATTTCAGGAAATTGTCACTGGAAACAACATAAAGCACTATTCTAGCATTCAACACTTGATCCTTCAAATATGTTATCAGCCCTCATAATGATTACACCTTTCTCGACAGTTCATGATTCATCATCTTCACTCTCCTTATTGATTAGAGTTTGGTAGTGATTAGGCTCAGGTATCATTTATGTGGATACCCAAATAAAAATTAGGGTTCAGGTTCCAAAATTCTAACATTGGATTACCAACTTTATCCATCAACTATTTTAATGTAATACAAGAGCAGCGCCCACATCACAAGAACTAAGGACAGATGGGACCTTTCAGAGACCGTTCCAGTATACAACAAATCCTTTTAGATCTGATTCACTTCCCGGACTCATACAATAGGGGCCTTTCTTTATCTTTCGAATGGGAACAGAGTACAGAGACACCATAGAGAAAGGCATTTTTGACGTCCATCTGCCCAGACTGACTTCTTGTTGGAGAGATGAGCACTAGTACAGTAGTTATCTTTGCCACGGGACAAGTGTAACAAACTGTTTCTCCTTAGAAAAGATCCTAGAGATCACAAATATAACAATAATTTCCTTAGTTATCTGCAGTAAAGAGTTCTACAACATCTGCGATCCAATGAACACAAACATTTAGAACTCTTTGAGTTTTTCATCTAGAAAATAGACAAGGATTTGATTGTTGCAGCGGATCCCTGAAGGGAAATGACCATGGACACGCTTCTAAATTTCATGAATTCTGAAATGGACATCCCGTATTGTAGGAGTACGAAGAAAAATGTTAACAATTGATAATCAAAAGTTAGTGAAGAAAACTACGGCAAAGCACTGGACTAAAAAACCAAATATTATGTCGAAAGTTAGGTAATCATACTTCACTGCCTGCTCAGGAAAATGTTTGCCTGGCTGTTTCTGCCGAAGAGTGTGCAAGTCTCCACCAGGGCAGAACTCCATTACCAAACATGAGAACTTATCTGTCTCAAAGTGGGAATAAAGCGTTGGAAGAAAGGGATGGTCTAGAGATTGCAATATTTCTCTCTCTGTCTGAGCCCGAAGCAGCTTCTTACGGCCCGCTAAAGATGCTTTGTCCATCACCTTCATTGCAAAATAACACTTAGTTCCACTCAACTCCGAAAGATAGACACTTCCAATATCCCCGCAACCCAACCTTTTTAGCAGTCTAAAATGGCTTAAACCCAAAACTCCATCTCTCACTCTGACTGCTTGGATGGCTTCCCATCTCAAGTCATTTGCTTTGTGAGGCTTATTGATACTGCTACTGAAGCTGCTACATGTGCTCTCATCACTCACGTCACTGCTTGTGCTTCCTCTACACATGCTGCTCTTGCCACTTTCAACAAAATCAAGACGATCACTAATCTTGGCACTTCCACTAGTTTTAGCAAGACTGCTGGTGCCATCACTAACTTTGGCAGAAACTGAACTGTTTTTCACGCTTCCGTACTCGGATGTTTTCTTTTCTTGATCAACAGAAACATCCTGTGAACCTCTAGTCTCACTCACGGAAGAATCTACTACATTAGATTCTTGTTCAAGACCAAGTGAGGCAGAACTAGATTTAAGTTGATTAATCAACGAATCAACAGCCCCCTTCAGATTAGAACTTGAGGAAGTTTTATTTCCAGAAGCTTCTACGACAACCTGCTTTGCGGTGTTATCTACTGATTTTGGTAATTGTTTGAGAGAAACCAGCTCAGGTTTCCTTGTCTTCGATCCATTTACAGTCAAAGTTGTAGGATCATCTGCCCCAATTTTTTGAACACCCGCAATTTTTTGTTGTTCTTTAGAGGAAGCTTTGGCAACAGTTTTTGAGGCCATCAGTATACACGGAGATCTTTAAATATACATCGGATTGAACAAATACATCAATCAGCAACTTCAACAAAACGTATTATATCAATAATCCTACGCCACCAAATTCTCCTCAACTCTGCCAGCAGCAACAAAATCTATTAAAGACGTGAAAATAGGATAATACCACCACAACATAATAAATCATGCAGCTCTCTGATTTGGAAATATGACTTCCTAATATATCAGTTAAAAGGAAAAAGAAAGAAAAAAGTGCCCCATGCATATATGAAATCTGAATTAAGGAAAAGAAACGGAAAATATTTGGCATGTCATATAAAATTTATCTCATAGCTTAACATAGACACACCATTAGCCATTAAATTACTGACATCTTTGCTAAAAAAAGGTCCAAGAAGCAAACTTTGATCACCAAACAGAAGAAGAACTTAAAACCCAATTACTAAATCAAATCAAAATTCCCCAGAATAAGCAGACCTCTTTTTTACATATAATACTGAAAAAAATGTAAAATTTGGAAACCAAAAAGCACACACACTATCCAGCTCAATATGCAATCTGTCCTCAAAAATTTTATAAAAATTTTATAAAAGATAAACCAAGAACAAAAATTTTATAAAAAAAATCAGAGAAATATAACAACTAAAACGAATTCATGGATCGCCAAAAAAAAAAAAGTTTAAGTCACCAAGCTAAATAATGCAGTTAGAACAAAAACCTTGCCTACCTAACATCATACAGAAAATAAAAATTCACCAGAACCGATCATATGAGCATGATCATCAAGGCTCAAGTGAACATAAAAACCAGATCTAAATAATAAAAAACACAACTTTTTTATGTAGACCCAACACAGATCCAAAACAATAGCAATAGACCCAGATACAAAAAGCAAGAGTACAAGGCAAAAGAACAAGGAAAACAGAAGAAAAACTAAAAAAAGTACCTGATTTCAAGGATCAAAAACTTCAGGTGCTTTGTTTTTTTGAGTTATTTTTCTAATTTTTTGGCAGAGAAAAAAGAGAGCTTGATGGCAATATTGTATTATACATAAACAGATAAACTAGTACCTGTTTTGTTTAAAAAGAAAGAGAAAGAGAGAGTATAAAAATGAAAGATTGTCTGTGCTTCTGGTGGACTATTAGGCAAAGGGAAATAGAGAGAAGCAGAGAGGTCAAAGCAAAGCATAAAGAAAAAGTTGGGTATTTTTATTTAATTTTTAGAGACAATAAATTTTGATTGGTTTTGTACTCCTGAACTAAAGGGGTTGGGGTCACCAAACTAGTATCAATTCTGAGAGCTTCTTCTCTCTTGTCTGCCATTGCTCATCTTCTATGAGACGAAACTACCAAACTGCCCTTTAATGTCGTGTACGTATTTAATTACGGGGTAATAACATCTGGGTCCCCTTTTAAATTTTTTACAAATAATGACAAAGTTTTTCCATTTAAAACAAATAGGTCCCTAACCCTGTTAAAATAACTAGAATACCCTTTAGTGTTATGATACTAGAACACTCAAAATCTCGTATCATGAAGGAATGAGTTTGTCATTTCAGTAGGGAATAGGTATCTATTTATCCTTATTTATGAAAAGTTATGAAAATTATTGACATATTGGAAATTTTCCTCTTTTGTAAATGTAGTTGAGAAATATAGCTAGCCCATAGGGAGCTACCTCAAATTGAAGTTATTCTGAATCCCTAATACATTAGTTATTGTGAAGTGAGTGCAGAATGCAATGAACATGCGTGATTCTAGCAATTATGATTTGGTGGTGTAGAGAAAAAATTATGCCACAAGATGAAATGACAAAGTCTCACCATTTGTGCCGACATTAGGATTGTTGGTTTGCCTAATTTTGTTTGTGTCATCACTTTGCTATCGGTTAGACAAGTAAAATCATTTGAATAATGTTTGTTGAATGATATCTCTAAGTAAAACCTATAGATAATCTAAGATTTCATGTATTTTTACCATGTATTTAGATATAATATGAGTTTCATTTGTTACTATTATGTGGTAATTTTCAAGTTACAACTGTTATAATCAAATTGCCACATGTCAAGTATAGGTATATGAATACATTGTTAAACATATTGGAATTGTAATTGCATTTGGACGGAAGCGTTTGATATTGGGCAAGGTGGGGTTAGGTTAGGTTAGGTTATCCCATTTTAAGGTTGGCAATAAGGATCCTTTTAATGTATAAAAGAACTAACATAATTTTGGAAATAACTTGCATCCCTACATATGTATGTATACATGGTGTGTGTTTTATGGCAATACTTAAATATATGTGCATATAATAAATCAATGAGGGCCCAAAACCTTAAATGCATGCCGTTGTTCTGATGGGATAAGACATCCCATTTCGATCACTCAAACTGAATGAGACTGAGAGCACCATTTCTTCCTCTTTTTCATCCATGCAAATAAGTTTAGTTATTAAAACTTCTTTTCATTTCAAGTTTGGTTAGTTTTATATTGTGACCGATATATATATATATATATCATGATATAGAGAATACAAAAGGATATAATCGATTTACACAACTGTCTGTGAGGTCCCAAGTGAATATGAAATCTCATTAATTATAAGAAAGCATGCAAGTTTGGTATATGAATTCATTACTATCGAATGTAAGCAGCAGCATTAATATTAGTTGTAATACTAATAAAATTATAAACTAATGTTTGTGATGTTCACATTGTCTAAAACATCTCTATCTTCTTCTTCTTCTGGCATTTCCATAACCACAGCATGCACCAGCAAGCAACCCCTTTTCAAAATCCTATCCTGATCCTCCATGTCACAGTAGAGAACAAAATTATTTTTAAGGGCTAATAACATCCAGCCCCGAGTTTTCATAGTTTCATAATTAATAATATAATTTATCCATGATAACAAATAGGTTTATAATTTCTATTCAAATTATTTGATTGTGGAATATAACTAATATGCACCACAAATTATTTATCTAAAGATATGTCTCCATCAATATTCAATCAGCAGGAGTAAATAGTAGTACATTGTAACATATATAGGCAGCAAGCAACAGAATGAAAATTCATCCTATACCTATACTCAAATAACTAATTCATTATGGAAATCAAATCAAGTTTAATTAAAATCGACAACAACTCAATTAGGCAAACTTTGTTTTACCAGTGTTTTTGTAAGCTTTGTTATTAACTTGTCTAGTTTTGGACAGGACAACTTTGCTGGTTTAGAACCACAGCAACATGACTTGGCTCTGGATTGGATAGAACCTGTTTCTGATGTTGAAGTTAGTGGTTAATCAATTGTTTTAGTTCCTTCCCAATTAAAAACAAATTAACAATTAACTTATAGTTACCCTGGAATTATTATTATTATTATTTTTACTTTCAATTCTGTTACACTATATATTTCTAAACCACCTTGAAATCAAGTTTATGATTTGTCTATTTATAATAAATAGATTCATTACATATTGACTCAAGTATTTGTTTCGAAATTAAACTCAACTAAAATTCAGTTTAAATATCTAATCCTTATTCTTCTTAAGATTAACATGGGGAGGTAAACACCACTAAACCAAGTGGTGATATTTTGATCATTTAATTAAATGGAAAATAGAGATTTATTTGTTATAAACTAATAAAATACATGCTTATATTAAAAAGCATGATAATCTTATTACCTTAAACAACAATATATACTTCTCAAGTTCTCGTGACCCTCCTAAAAAGTAGCGCAGCATGCAATGCAGGAACTAGTAAAGAAGAAAAAAAAATGGCAAGGAAAGTGGAGCAAGATCTAAGAAGCTTTTATGGTAAAAGTTACAGATACAAGTGTAGAATAGTTTATTAACGTTAACATTAACAGCGGATGGAGAGCAAGAGAATCTTGATATTGTTACCAAACCAGCGGCAACCAACCTCGATCCTCAGCCTGAGCCTGCTTTAGTTTTCTTCCCAAGGCAGGCTACAGTGTTCTCTTCTGATATGGATGGGCTTCCTTCAATCCTACGAAATGAGAGCTAAGCTTTTGCTTTTTTTAATTAATAACTTGCCAGGCAGGCCTAACTCACAAAGCTAAGCTCCGTGCATAGAGTTGCGAGCTTCTCACACCGTACCCACATGCATCTCTTGCTCTTGTTTATATGGGTGGCAGAAATATTATTTTGTTATATTGTACTGTATTATGATGCAGTGGTCCTCATGTACGTATTTCATTATTGTTTGTTATAAAACATTACTCAATTCTGATAAGATTAAGAGCTGCTCTGCTTCATTGAATGATATATTATCACATTTTGCATTACATGTCGTTACTTGTACCTCCGTTTGTCGTACTTGTATTGTTGTATATGCATAATACATATATGGGGTAATAACATTCAAGTCGCTGAATTTTTATATTTTCATCAATAAAAATATATAACTTCAATGAATATTTAATGGTAAACAAAGAGACGATTTCGTAGTAATTTTATAAAATTCCTATGTGTTGACCTGACTGACCTAGCTAATTAATTGATGAACAACAGAGTTTTATGAATAGAAGAGAAGATGTTATAAGAAAATAAAAGGGTAGCTATCTGCTACCTATTAATACTAACTAATACATACAGAGAAAGGAATAGAATAGAATGTTGGACCTTGAGAAAGAGAAGAGAAGAGAAGAGAAGAGAAGCCCATTTGTCCAAATCTATCTGGCCGGGGCCTTAGTTGGGATTTAAACAAGCAAGCCTAAGCCTTGTTACTTTTTTATTAGAGTTATGTCTAAAACATTTATTACTCATTTTATGTGCTTTAATTGAACTTCTGGCGAGTAAAGCTCCACGAGTGATGTGTTTTTATGCTGTATTTCTCTGTTGTGATTGATATATAAATATATGTTCAGGCATACAAAACATGGAACTTGTAGAATTATTACTAGTCAATGAAAATGATCAGAAAAAAACTATTTCTGATAATAAGTTTGAATAATGCATAATGCAATCATTAATTGGAAACAAGATTCGACAAAGTGTGAACAAATTGGTCTACTTGTGGGTGGCAGCTCCTCAATACAACTGGAAAAAACTTTACAAAGCCTACAACAAACATTGTTCAAGTTGTAAATTCCCATGTTGCCAATAAGAAAAAACTAAATTAACAAAATTTGTCACTGAAATCAAATATAGTTACCAGAAATCATTAGTCATTCCCATTAACAGTAGTGATGTGAAGAGGAAGTTTATGATTCTTCCAACTTCTATACAAAATGGCATGCAATTTCCAGACAATAAAAGCTTCCAAGTTAAGCAATTCTTCGTATATATTACTCCTTTTATTGTTGGGTAACAGTTCAATTATGCAATGCCAGCTTAATAAGCTTGCAAATCAAGCTTGTAGTTACGTATAGTGAGACAGTTTATAATATATACTTCCAATGTATCACGTTATCTGTATAGTCATTCAATAAAATTCTGTCGTGTGTGTATATATATATATATATATATATATATATTGACTTTGAAAATAGTCAGACAAATTGGTCGTTTTCAATAAATGGGTGATGGTTATTACAAAGTTGCTTGAAGCTTTCAGCCGGCTATAACAACATTTATTGATTATGATTGTAATTTGTAAATGTGAATGTGTGTTCTAAGTTCAACCACCTCTTCATTTTTCTTCATTACCAACTAGTTTCTTTTTACAAAATTAGCTAATCTCTTTCTCATTCAGAATGTTAAAGATTGCACAAATAGATGTATTTGCCCAAGTAAAAGTTGGGTCACCTAACCAAGTTTCCTTAAGCAAACTTGATTTACTGCAATGATTTATTCACTCTACAGGAATATCTGCAACATTTTACATTGCCAATTGATGAAACAGACAACAAAGTGAATAATGTTCAATGGAAACAATGATGCATATATTCTTGTCACATATGAAAGTTATATTTGATTAACAAAAAAGTCAGCTCTCAAGTTTTCTGGTAATTCCCGGAAGAAGCTAAACTGTTGTACCTGTTTTTACTCCAGAAGTCAGTATCTAACCGGCTGTTTCTGCTTCCTGCTTGAGGTTCCAAGAATCAGTTTGACACATTCTCTCTTTGGACTGTTCTAGTATCTGAGAATGGAAACAAATATATATCATTCATTTGAGTTTTCGGAAAAGAAAGATGCAAGCGAAAACAAGAGAAGGAATGCGCATACGAAGCTGAGAACTATTGTTGGTTCTTGTTATAATAGCTAGCTGTCTTCACCAGATTCTGATTTCAGAAGTGTATGCAGATAAGCATGGAACATTTGGAAACTAATGGATTTCCTGTGTCAAACCAGAGGAAGATTGATGTTACAGGTTCTGTTGAAATCCTTTTAAAAATATTTTCAGTTTCTTCTAATGATAAAGTGTTTGATGAAACTCAATTGTATGCAGATGAGGTAAATGATTCTCCAATAGAGGAAGTCAGACTTACAGTTCCTATCACAGATGATCCAACATTACCATGCTTAACATTTCGGACATGGGTTTTGGGGATTACTTCTTGTGCTATGCTGGCATTCTTGAATCAGTTCTTTGTTTACCGCCAAAATGCACTTTATATAACATCAGTTTCAGCTCAAATTGTAGTACTTCCAATTGGAAAGTTCATGGCAGCAACTCTGCCAAACAAAATCATTCAAATTCCAGGAACAAAGTGGTTGTTTTCATTGAATCCTGGACCCTTTAACTTGAAAGAACATGTACTGATCACCATTTTTGCAAATTCAGGTTCGAGTAATGTTTATGCAGTAAATATTATAACCATAGTGAAGGCATTCTATAAAAGAGATATTCATCCTCTAGCAGCTTTGTTGCTAACACATACTACCCAGGTGATTTCTTTATTCAACCTAGTAATTGTATGGTAAATTTGTACAAAGCTTATTCATTTCATTTTCCTGAATGTTCAGATGCTTGGATATGGATGGGCTGGACTCTTACGGAAATTTCTAGTTGATTCACCATATATGTGGTGGCCTTCCAACCTGGTTCAAGTCTCCCTCTTTAGGTACCTGTCATTTCAATCTTTTAATTTTCACTCAATATATGCTCTGAGCTATCTCTTAGTCATTTTTCTTTCGAATTTGTAGGGCATTGCATGATGTAGAGGTTAGGCCAAAAGGAGGCTTAACAAGGCTGCAATTCTTCATTCTTGTCCTAATTTCAAGCTTCGCATACTATCTTGTTCCCAACTATCTGTTTCCATCAATAACTGCTCTCTCCTTTGTTTGTTGGATATGGAAAAACTCAGTCACTGCACATCAAATAGGTTCTGGCCTCCGTGGCCTTGGATTAGGCTCATTTGCCCTTGATTGGTCAACTGTTGCTGGCTTCTTGGGATCTCCTTTAGCCACTCCTGGATTTGCTATAATCAACATCATGGTTGGATTTGTCATAATTTTATACGTTGTAATCCCCATAGCTTACTGGACTAACTCCTATGAAGCTAAGCGATTCCCAATTTTCTCGTCACATGTTTTTGATGCTGCTGGACAACCATATGATGTTTCGCGAGTGTTAAATGATACTACCTTTCAGTTTAATCAACAAGGATATGATGGATATAGCAAAATTAATCTTAGTATCTTCTTTGTATATGCTTATGGTCTTAGCTTCGCTGTATTGGCTGCTACATTATCTCACGTTGCTCTCTTCCATGGCAGGTAATTTTCTTTCCTGAACTATCTACGAAACAGAAATGCATGTCAACGAACAGGTTCTTTAATACTTTTCCATTTGCAGAACTATTTGGCAGCAAACGAAGGCATCATTTCAGGATAAGTATAGCGATGTTCACACAAGACTGATGAGGAAAAATTATGAAGCTGTTCCTCGATGGTGGTTTTACGCACTCCTGTTAGCGGTAATTGGATTTGCCATGCTTGCCTGTGAAGGATTTGGTGGACAGTTACAACTCCCCTATTGGGGAATTTTACTAGCAATTGCTCTAGCTCTCTTTTTCACTCTTCCGATTGGTGTGATTACAGCTACCACAAACCAGGTTTATTCTCACTTCTCAAATATAAAATAATCCTTGGTCTTTTTTTATATACGAATCATCAGACTGTGAAAACTTCGTGCAGCAACCAGGACTGAATGTCATCACTGAGCTTATTATCGGGTACATGTATCCGGGAAAGCCTCTTGCAAATGTAGCTTTCAAGACCTATGGTTACATTAGCATGGCACAAGCAATAATGTTTCTCTCAGACTTCAAGCTAGGCCATTACATGAAAATTCCTCCAAAGTCCATGTTCATTGTTCAGGTTTATTTTCCATTTTTATAAAATTATATCCATCTATAACTAGTTTTATCAACAGGTAATGTATAAAATTATTACTTTTTTATTTATGGCTTTAATGAAGCTAGTAGGAACTGTTATGGCATCTTCAGTCTACTTTGGCACAGCTTGGTGGCTTCTAACTTCAATAGAAAACATCTGCCATCCATCTCTATTACCAGAAGGAAGTCCATGGACATGTCCTGGAGATGATGTTTTCTATAATGCCTCCATAATTTGGGGTGTAGTCGGACCACTGCGAATGTTTGGTCGTCTTGGTTTATACTCTAAGATGAACTATTTCTTCCTCATTGGAATTCTTGCACCATTACCTGTTTGGATACTTTCGCGCATGTTTCCAAATCAAAAATGGATAACACTCATCAATATGCCAATTCTTTTGGGAGGTACAGGAGCTATGCCGCCAGCCAGGGCTGTGAACTACATAATGTGGGGCGCTGTAGGAATTTTCTTCAACTTTGTTGTGTACCGGAGATTCAAGGGATGGTGGGTCAGGCACAATTACATTCTATCAGCTGGATTAGATGCCGGAGTTGCTTTCTTGGCAATCCTTTGCTACTTTTCATTACAATTCAATGACATTAATGGACCAAACTGGTGGGGTTTGGAATTAGATGATCACTGTCCTTTAGCAGGTTGTCCTACTGCCCCCGGCATAGAAGCTGAAGGTTGTCCCGCTTTCCATTGACAGTATTGCTTATGTGTAAGCATTGAACTTTCAAGTTCCAAGTCATAGTATACATAAAACTCTCAACTCTGCACGCATTTTCACCGAAAGAAAATTTATTGTACATGGAGTAAAAATGAAAGTCTCAATTATATTACAAATATTCATTAGTGTGGAATGGAATCTCCTCTTGGTCTTGCTTCTCCTTGGTGTTTTCTCCCTTGAAATCGTGTTCAATTTGTTTGAGAATGCTTTCCTCTTCCACTTCAAGTTTTTCCATGCAATTTTCTAAGGCAGCTACCAATTCAGGATCAAAGATAGCGCTGTCACTGCAATTGTTCGCTGATTCAGAACTAGGTATAGTATAGCTACCAAATTTTGGAGTTACATAGGTCCCAGGAGAGAAAACCTGTCCTCCAACATCTAGCCATTCCTTAAGGCTTGCAGCTCCTTGAAATTCAATTGTTGTTGGTACTTTAAGTGATTCTAGCTCATTTACCATGGCTTTTCTTCTAAATCCCTTCTCAGAATTTTGAGCAGCATCCTCAACTACATTTGATCCCTTCTCTTCAATTGCAGTGTTTTCTTCTACTTGAGATTCATCCTTTAGGGGTGATTGTTTTATTGCCTGCTCAGCATGTTCAGAGCCAGCATCCTTGCCATCAAATCCTGTTTGCTCTTCCCTGGACAAGCAAATTCTTTCTAACATTGCATCATATTCCTCTATTGTGTGGAAGCTCCAAGCGCGTATTTTACCACTTTTGCCCCACATAGATCTCTCTTCTTTAATCTCATCAGATCTTTCTTGTGCAAGACAAAACACCTCCCGTTCTTGAAGCCAATGACAGCTTTTAGACCGTTTGGCTAAATCAGCATCAATGGATTCTGTAGCTTTTGTGAGCAGTGGAAATGCTTGTTGCATTTGTTTTCCCTCTTCTTGTTCAAGACATGATATCAATTCCAACGAGTCACTGGTTTCATTTCTTACAAGATCAACTGCTTCTTTAGTGCATGCGTTTGATTGTAAAGTAAGATTCCCAGATAGGGTTTCGTCGCCTACACTGCCACAACTGGTGATTCCATTGACTTTCCTCAGCAATCTCTGGTTCAACTCTTCCCGGAAACTCATTGATCTTGACACTACTTTTGAAGAAATGCATCCCATTTTTATTTGATAATGGTTGACCCAGAACTTGAGCTGCAACAAATGATTAACATAATTAGAAATGCGAATATTAAATCCTATTTAAACAATATGTGGTAGATATCAGTGACTCTAGATCATGGTAGAATCTCATAATGAATACATGAAAATGGAAAATAAATTAATAAATCAATCAATACAAAATCCTCCATGTCAAATACCAATCTATATGAAAATGAAAGGAAACCGATAAGTTTTGCTAGTTGCGCTGTAATTTCAGTAATAGCATTAAGATTGTCTTCGAAATAAGATTGTATGATATCATCTATTGAAAAGAAAATAAAAACAGGGGAAGATAGTTGTATTCTTGTCTGCTCGAGACTAGTCCTACCTATCTATTTATTATTGTGTTGCTGGAAACATTTTCCACCTACTGCCCACGTTTTGCGGAAAAAGGGCATATTATTTATCCAGAAATAAATAAATAAATAAATAACAAAAGAAAGGCAAACAATGATTTCTGCCTCTTAGCCCAAGAAACAAAGGCGGCAAACGACAGATTAACTAAATCCATTGCTTGTAAACCATACAAAGTGGTGAAGAGGAGTGATATTCAACAGAAAGAACAAAAAAGAAAATGAAAAAAAATGATCTGTTGCATACCTATTGAGACAAATGGATGATCAATGTATGTGAATTTGCTTGAATGCAAAATCTTTGACCTGTAGAGTCAGTTAGGACTCAAAGATTTCACCCTGATAATTCTGATTCTTGCCCACAATTCCAGCTCTGCCAAGCTCTCTGCTCAAATTAGCCAACTTTTTAAGAGAAATGTAGGCAGTTGGTAAAGAGATTGATGAACTGCAACAAGTTTGATGTGTTTGTTTTTATACAGCTTGTCAAGGGATGCTAGAAGACTAGTGATTTATTTATCAAAGATAGGCTGAATTAATAATGTGTATTCAAACTTTGAACTTTGAATACTGCCCACCCAAAACTTAATTAAATAATCAAACCTATCCAACAATTTATCATCTATTTTCTCACACACTGTTCACAAGCCTAACCACCGCAACAACATCCACGCAAGTTTTTCAGATTTATGCGTATAGGGTTTTACAGTACAGTTTAGCAGGAAAGTAATGAAATATGCATGAGAATATGCACACATGTAAAGTAAGCCTTTTTGCTACTAATTTATAAATTCGTGCCACAGAATCTAAAAATTTAAACAATTTTGTATTATGGGGGAAAAATACAAGAATTATTTCTTCATTGGGTAGTTGTAACGAGAATAGTACAATCAACTAATAAACCAAGTTGGTAATACAAAGTTTACATCAACCCTCAGAACTGAAATATTATTCTTGGCCCACTTGAGGTGAGAATGAGATGAATTCTTGGTCATAACGAATACATCACCGCCTAAAAACATGCCCTTCGCTTGCTTCCCTGCCTAGCGAATAATATGTCCGGCGCCGTACTCTCTCCTCTATTGTTGAGCTTCCTCCCTTCTCTGCACCATACACACTTTTTTGAGCAGCATCCAAGAAATTCTTACCACTAACTACCCCATCCGGGTAGCTTCTCTCGCGTCATCTTCCTCGGCCTTCTTTAACCTTTTCCATCTTTGCTCTTCGTGCATTTCAGCATTCACTTGCATCTCAAGCAACCTAGCAGCCTACTCTTCTTCAGAAATGTTGAGAGCAGCATGACAGCGTTTATTATAGTGTGAATCACCCCGATTTGCAGCAGCAGCAGAACCATAAGAGCTTCTTTTGTCAGCATCATAGTTAGTCTGATATTCAGAAGGGCATTTTTCATGCTTTGACCTATAATAATTCCTTTTCATTGAATCTCGGTCATCATAATTCGTCTGATCTTGAGAGGGGTGTTTTTCATGCTTTGACCTATCATAATTCCTCTTCATTGAATCTCGGTCATCATAATTCGTCCGATCTTCAGAAGGGTATTTTTCATGCTTTGACCTATCATGATTCCTCTTCATAGAATCTTGGTCATTACTTTTTGTACTTGTGGATTCTGAAACGCCACTGGGCGACTGCTCTCTGTGTTTTGAGTCCTTGTAGCAATTCTTCTTATGATCTTTTCTTTCACTTAATTCATCCCCCATCTCTGATCGTTTGTTGTTGTGATACCGCTCCCCATGATGTGAGCTCCTGTATACTCTCTGGTCTTTCTCCTTCATCAGAAGTTGAATATTCTGAATCAGAATGATTCTGATGCTTAGAACTAGAGCGATGCTTCTTCTTCCGTTCCTTCTTATCACCAGACTTCTCCTTGTCTTTCTTCTCTTCAACCTATCAAAAACGATGAGTCAGCAAAACAGCATGTGTTAACATTGCACTAATCAACAGAATTTGATCGAGAACAAAATAACATGTGCATCGACACAGCATAGAGCCATGTCTGATCGTGGTCTATCTAATTTTGACTCTAGCAAACAATTCATGAATATGCAAATTACAAGAACAGATTCATCAATATGTAAATTTGACATAGATAAAGATTGCAGGAAGGAACATACAGATACGAATAAGGGCCATCTTGATAGGGTTGTTCTTGACACGGGAAAGAGCTTCTTGCTCGCGCTGACGAATCAGAAGCAACGGATCTGAATGGAGCATCGCAGGCAGAGTGAGGTTTATCCTCAAATAAAGCTCCAGGGGCCGACGACTGCTGCTTTCCGTTAGTTCCTTCACACATAATTGATTTAACTTGGTAGAAGTGTGAATTGACCATACTGCTAGCACTTGTTCGTCACATACATTCACATAAAGACATTACGATTGATGTCGAGAATTCTCACACTATATCGAGAATTCTCGAACTTATGCCTTCTTACCTATTTAATTTTAGTTTAAATTGAAACGATACGGTTACATTTGCATATACTTTTTTGAACATTCATTAGTCATTACTACATACTTCAATATCATTTGTTACTCTTTCACTTCCCAGTTAGTCACTTCACTTACAGCATACTTTTAATATCATTGATTTAAGAAGAAAAATAGAAAAGATATTAAAAAAAATTCACAATATATTATGTACAACAGGATTACAAAATTTTCAGGCCTTACAATTATTGAAAAACAAAGGAATTTGCAGGAAATTTTGATGCCTCGGTTCATATTATTTATCTCATATGAACAGCATTGAGGGATGAATTGTTGATATCTTCATGAAATTGGCCACGAAGATGAATTCTATGATGCAGTTGCATAAGCTGACCCCTTAGGCTGCATTCTTCCACCTGAATGCAGAACAACATTTTGAATGATAACATGTTACTTGGATATCTCGCGATTACTGTCATCACTGAAAACATAATAATTTTCATAGTTGGGAGCAAACCTGAAATGCTTGTGTCTTAGACAACAGATCTCCACATTCTTCAATGAGAGCTCTTTCCCCACCAGTCACCTTTGCTAGTTCTGAAATCAAAATTTCCACTTCTTCTGCCTGCATTAGAGAAAGCATTTTCTTAGGGAAGTCCAAACAAAAACAAGTGTTGAAACAGACAGTGAAAAACAAATTCTATTTCATGCTTCTGTGCAGAAAGGTAAATTCCATTCATTGTCTTACCTTTGGCATGAAGCTTTCAAGATGAAGCATTATGATTTCCATCAACTTGACAGCAGAGTTCATCGCCTCCCCCACCTTCTTAACATCAGCCTGCTGTGTTCATATCTTGAGGTCAGTGTATCTACCATGTAAGTTTATTAAGCACACTAAATTTGAAGCAATAAAGAAACATAAAAAAAATAAGACAGTCCTTCAACTAGAGAAGCAATGGACAGAAATTATCATACCCTAACATTCCCACCGATTGGGAGTTGGATCGAGTGGTTCAACAAAGCTTGAATCGCTTCTGACAAAGAACTTGAATAATCACCTTCAAAACCACACCATTCGTCTAGATATGGCATCTAAATTTGGTTGCAAAAGATAGAATTATTAGGCTCATTAGATAACATTAATCAGAGCAGGACATACTAAAATAAAAAATTACCAAAAACAAGAGTGATAAATTAAACTAAAAAAAACTGTAAAAAGAAGAAATATTAGAGTCAAATAACAAGTCAAGTTACTAACTTATGCTATGAATGTTATGCAAGTTACAGGTGATTATTTTAGTTAAACCAAAATATATCTAAGCATTTTCCTTCTTCCTTCAATAGATGGAATGCTGCACAATTTTACATATGCAAAACAACATAAAGCAATTGATCAAGATAGCAGCCTTACTTGAGCTTGGACAATTGTTGATAGAGTTTTCGTTCTCTTCAGAATCCCAAGTTCAATGCGTTTCCTTTTCACTGAATCATATAACTCTGATATTTTGACCCCAAGAGAGTAAAGTGATCTCTACAAGGAAACAAAAAATACAACATGATACAGTAGCTTGATTAGTAACATTGGAAAAAAAAAAGGTGGATGAACAAAAGGATCACTAGAAAGAAAGTTTCTAACCACTAAAAGCAAGCAAATTAGATTAAATCTTTTTGTTTCTCCAAAGAAAGCTTGTTTATCGATGTACATGTTATGAACCATATGATTGATTGCTATATAGCCAGAAACCAAACCACCAAGTATTAAGATATCCAATTAATGATTCTGAGGTTATTATTCTCAAGACACCCACCAGAATCCTCCACAGAGAAATCTTATGAATATACCAATTTC
>JAXCLQ010033508.1:0-24970 GCA_035584115.1 Cedrela odorata | reverse complement strand
CTTATATTTGATTATGTGTTAAATGTGTGGTTAAATTGAAGCAAATTCGAAATTTAGTCAAATTAAGCTTAAAAACCAAATTCACCCCCCCTCTTGGGTTGCTTATTAGTATTTCACTATTATTGATAGAGAGTTATACAAATGGAGGTTTAGTGTTCTTTATTTAAGGTGTTTGAGACTTGAAGAAGTTGCATGAGTTCTGAAGGAGATCCATCATGGAGTATGCAACGGCCATATGAGAGAGCATTCTATGGCACATAAAGTTTTAAGGCAAGGATATTATTGGTCTACTCTCTTACAAGATACAACTCAGGTTTTGAAAACTTGTCACAAATGCCAAATACATGGTGACATACTAAGACAGTTCCCTAAGAAGTTGATTTCTTTGTCAAGCCCTTGGCCTTTCGCTTAATGAGGATTGGAACTCATTGGCCCTTGTCTTTTACTTGGGCCAATATAAAGTACGCAGTAGTGACCATTGATTACTTCACTAAATGGGTAAAGGCCAAGCCGTTGGTTAGTATCACCGAAAAGAAGATTATGGCCTTTGTTAAGAAGACTATTATCTATCAGTTTGGGATACCTCAAGTGCTGATTGTTGACAACGAAAAATTATTTGACAACTCAAATTTTAGGGATTTATGCTCAAACTTTTCAATTTACCTTAGATTTGTGATGCTTGCCCATTCAAAGGCTAATAGACAGGTGGAAGTTGTAAACAAAGTAATCAAGAAATCACTCACCGGCCTCCTTGATTGATGTTCCCTTTTACCACCTCAGCCCCTCATCCTCATCCACAATCACTACCTTCCTTTTACGTTTCCCCTTTTTCAATGTAGGGGCAGAAGGAGGTAATAGGTTACCTTGAATTATGACTCTTCTAAAAGAATCCCTAGTAGCATCTTTGAGAGTAGAAGTCCTAATAAGACCTTTAGGAGTAGAAGTCCTAATAATGCCTTTATGGGCACAAGTCCCAACTTTTATCTTTGAGGCTTTGCGAGCCATTTTAGCTTTCTTGGCCTTAACCAACTTATTCAGGACGTCTAGAGGATTCTACATTTATTTCTTTGGGGTCATCTCTCTTATTGCAAAAATAAGTTATAAGAAAGTTAGTTATCATAATCTAAGACAAAAGACAGGGAAAGAAAACTGCCTACCGACTCGAGCCATTTATGAAGCCAAACGGCCATTGGAGATACAAAAATTCATAAGACCTGAAGAGATCAGGTCAACATCAGAAAAAAGGGATTTATGGTTGGACACTGAGGACCTAGCCATCTTTACCCTCCCTAAGTTTCGAGCTGGGAGCTTTGGTTAATCACTTCAGGTGATTATGTCCCTAAACAATCTAGGCACCTGGATATTATTGTCAGAATTCCATTCACCACTAACAAAAAAAACTATTTATTCTTCCAATCTTTTTTACATGATAGATTATCCATGATAGGATTGCGTCTTTTAGGTCAAGTTTGGAGGTAATACCACCTAACATTCTTTGTTGGGTTCCTTTTTAACAAATACATATATTCAATTTCCTCAATTGTGGGAGCAGAATCCGAGATCTTACTCTAAAGAACAAACAAACTCGACAAAATTCTTTAATTGTTGTGGTTTAGTTGGTAAGGAGAAATCCTAAGGACTCAAAAATCTTAGTAAAATAGTCTTAGAGTGGGAGTTTAACTCCGAGGTGAAACAATTCTTTGTTAAAGGAAATTTCACCATCATGAAGACAACTAGGAAGTTCGTTCGCCTTAGGGATCCTAAGATAAATGTCTTTTAGGATATTATAATAAAGGGATATAGGTTTCTAGGTTTGATTATATGGTTGTGGAAGGGAACCAATCTATTTCAAAAGTTGTCATATGTTCCCTTGTTTCAAGAGCAGAGGAGGGAGCAAGGACGATGACCAACTCCTCCTTAGAGTTGTTTTCCTTACAAGCAGTCTCATTATCACTTGAAACAGAATCTATTTCTGTTTATAAGATGAAAAAAATATGTTACCAAGAGCTGCCCAATATCATTAACAACTTATGGAAATTCAGTAATGGTTTAAAACCCTGGAAAACTATCCAATGTTCATCTCAACAATAAAAATCCCAAACAATAAAAGGAGTTTGAGGGATATGAAAGCTTACCAGTTTTTGTCGAAATAAAGAAGTTGTTTGAATAAAGAATGGTTGTCTAAAACTTGTAAAAAAATCTAGGTCTTGACAAGATTGTCTATAATAAGAAGAAGGTTGCAGTCTAAAATGAAATGGTCTTGGTGAAATGAGAAGAGGGTTGCAGTCTAGAATGAAAATGGTCTTGGCGAAGCAAGAAAATGGTTGCAGTTCAAAATAAAGATGGTTTTAGCAAGGCTGTCTGCGACAAAAAAAAAGGTTGCAATCTAGAATAAAGATGGAACTAAAGTTAAATACAAAGTCTAGAATCTTTTTCTTTCCAAATCAATTATCGCTATTCTTAATGATGTTGATAATAAATGAATTAAAATTGATGCTCGATTTCTCTGATTTGATAATTCTTCTGTTGTAATGGCTAGTATAAAGAAAGTTTTGATATAAAGAAAATACAAATAAGAACAATGAAAGAACAAAAGAAGGTATTTAGGATAACGAGAAACCCAACCATTGATATGACGAGAAAATGAAAGGACGAAATAAAGCCATATTAAAAGGAAGATTAAAGAGATTATTATCGAAATTTGAAAAAGTAGGAAGTAATATAAGGACAGGAAAGATCTTTTGAGACCCGAAACGTCTTTACCCCGTGGTCCAATGGGATGTAGACACATGGATGGAAACTTATAGGACTCGGGTCAGCTTTTAAAGGTTGCATATGGATAATTGATAAACAAGTCCTTTCAAGTCAAAACCTTCAGTTTTTGTCAATAATTAATTATTGACTAAAATTTGGGGAGCTTGATGTTTGGGAAATGACCTTAAGAGTAAACGAAGCCCAATGGATCTAAAAATACAACATAGGGCCTTAGCTAAAGTCCCATTGAAAGCAAGTAGAATCTGAGACCAATCCGAGCCTACGAGATTTTAACTAGGACTCAATAAAGAGCTTGGGCACGATGTAATTTGAGGCTTCCTAAGTTTAACAAAAGGTCTAAGGTTTAGATGTAGAATTTCAAGACCTTCTTTACAAACAAGGGTCTCAGGTACAGCATGACAAAGATCTTGGGTAGATCGCCAAAACCTGAGGCTATTCTTATTAGAGAACTAAGGTCTTAAATAAAGTTTGAGATTTTCAAAACCTCTCAATAATTACGTATCGCTATATGATTCAAGTTCTTTCTAAATTTTTTCATAATAAGAATTTGTAGCCTAATAAATGTATTCTGCAAATACAGCTCAAAATCTTGTGATTTTTGGAATATCGATACTTATAAGTTAAGTTTCTAAATTCTCTATAATCTTAATAAATTTGAGAGACCTAATGACGAAAGAAGATGAGAGCCTATAAAAGATAATCAAGTACGTATGTTAGAACACAACGTAACCTTACATAAGTTTTTGCTATCATTGTCTACTATCTCAAATATAGAAAATCAAAATTTTAACTTAAGCATCAAAAGATTTTCGTCGAACCACTGACTTTTATCTTTAAGAGTTTTTTGTGATTTCAGACAAAATAATGATCGAACGAATAAAGAAGATTGATTCTAGTGCACAGAATTTTTAAAAAAAATTTGTTGTATCAACAAATTATTTTAAACTAAAATTATAAAAAAATACATACAAAAACAAAAATACGTAAAAGAAGTTGAAAGTATGAATTTTAAAAATAATATTGCTTACAAAAATTTCTTATAATTGCCCCACCAAATAAAATAATTGAAATTCCTATTCTTTTCTAAACGAAGTTAAATTCTTGTAACATCAAAAATTTATATTTCTCACTATAATATAAACTACTTACTTGAAAATAACATAAAATTTAACTATATACAGGTAAATCAATACTAATTAAGTTTATATTGTCAGCAAGAAAAAAGATGTCGATATTACGTTTAAAGTTAATAGTGACTTTCGATGAGACGACAATGAGTGACGAAAAAATTAGAGGTTTCAGATCATAATAATTCAATAAATTAATCAAAATAATAGTAATAATTAGGATGAAGTGAAGGTTGAAGAGGGTTGTTTTGAAATAAAATGTTAAAAACCTTGGATTAGAAATATAATCGAGAAACATAGGGGCCAAATTACAGTATTTTAATATACTTTCTGTTCTTTTGTTGGTTCAACAAACAGTAGCAAAAGCAAAACCATCTCTCTTTTTAATGAACCTCCAAACCCCAACCCAACTCTCACTCTTCACAGTTTCCCTCCCCCGTTCATGGACCCGCCCAACCCCCACCCAATGCGGGTCCTGACCCGGCCACCCCTACCCCCTCCCTCCTCCGATCCCCAACCCCAGCCGCCACCTTCCTACTCCTCTAGCTCACTCCCTCACTCTCCAAATGGCGTCGTTGTCGTCGGCTTTATATCCCAGAGACCGGACACGTCCTCCCAGCTCATCAACCGGGTCCTCGATTCCAATGTATTCGGGTCGGGTCGTTTGGACAAGAAACTGGACAACATAGACAAAGGGGAAGTAAAACGTTGGTTTGAGTCAAGGAGAATTAGCTATTACCATGAAGAAGAAAAGGGTCTTCTGTTCTTGCAGTTTTGCTCGACCTGCTGCCCGGTACTTCGCAACTCAAGTGAGTCTGGGTCGAGTTTTGACTCGGTCGTCGAGGAGCACGACTTCGGGGATCTTCAGGGGTTGCTTTTCATGTTCTCTGTGAGTTATATTGTTTAATTGCTATTGAGTTCCAGTTTGCTTATTTTATTTTTATGTATATTGCGCTGTGTTAGATTGTTTATTGTTCAATTAGTGCATCGAATAATTTTTTTAAAAAAATTAATATGGTTTGGGAAGATAAGTTCGTTTGTTAATTAACAAAATTGAGTTGTTAATTTGTGTCATAAAATAGTGCTATGAAAACGTAGTTTGGTTAGCTCATACGATGTGAAAAAGATTATGGATTGATTAAACTTTCAGGGGAATGGTAGTTTAGTTTCACTTCTCTTTTTTTTTTTTTTTTTTTTTTTTTTTTTTTTTTTTTTTTTTTTTCAGAGTGAGATGGTAATGCTAAATTTTAACTTTTAAGTACGGTTGTTTAAAAAAAATGAGGTTTTAACAAAACTTTGTATTGATCTTAGTCTGTTTATCCAAAATAATCTTATAGTTTTGATTTTAGAATGTGAGTTTGACAATTTGAGATGCCGAGCTAAAAGAATATTTTGAAGATCTCCCTTCTCTTTTCTTATGTTTCTAAGAATTTCTTGTTCTAATTTTGGTTGAATATATAACCTTTTCTTTTTAAATTTCGAAATTGAGGGTGTGTTTATAATTTGAATATTTTAATAGAGTCTATATAGTTTGAATTGATAATGAAAATTATATTGGATTCTGTTTTGTGCACAGTTTGGAAATGCAAGCTTGTATTGTGTCAACATAATTGAATATCCCCTGGTTCTAATTATGTATTATGAATCCATTAAAATAATGTGTTAAAGACTATAGACTCATTTGTTTGCTTGTGTAAGGTTTAATTGTTATTTCTATTTTACATTAAAAGGTGCTTGTTTAATTTCTGTTAATAATATTAAAAGAATTCAGATTTTGTGCATAGGTTTGTTTATTCAAAACAGGTCTGCTTAATTTTCGTTAATAATGTCGTAAAAAATATAAATTTGTCTATAGGTTATAGTTTCATTTTGCTATTGTCTATTTTAAGTAGTTGTCATGAATAAGGCATTTTAACGGGATGGTAAGGGCATGCTGTTATAACATTGATTTTTTAGGATGTTAATTCTTTGGAATTGCAAAGTGCATAATTTTTATCATTTCTTTATTTTATTTATTCTTTTTTAAAGATATTGTAGTCTATTTTCCTAGTATTTTGTGTGATTGAGTACCTTGGCTTGCAAAGGGCATTGGAACTTCATAGCAATGGTTTGTGCATTCTGAAACAAGTGCTTTTGGATGTTTAATTTCTGGGTTGGTGCTCTGTATTTTTAATTTTGATGGAATTTACTCACAGGTGATGTCTCTGATGAATAACTGAATTAGCAATGCAGGTCTGCCATGTAATCATATATATTCAAGAGGGTTCACACTTTGACACACAAATTTTGAAAAAATTTAGATTGTTACAAGCTGCCAAAAATGCATTAACTCCACATGTAAGAACTCGATCTACACCGCCGTTGCCAATCAGACCTCATTCTTCATTTCCATCACGGCCTTCGGTATTGGTCACCTCTTCGAGCAGTTCTTCTCCTGGTAGAAGTGGTGGTATTTCAGGTCGCAACGCTTCAGCTATCTCCCTCATGTCAGGTTTAGATTCCTATGCTTCTTTGTTTCCTGGACAGTGTACTCCTGTCACACTCTTTGTTTTTATTGATGACTTCTCTGATATGCCCAATCAAAATACTATGGCGGAGGAGTCAACTGACACCTCCTCACTCAGTCAGCCTTCTAGTTTGAGCAGTTTAAGTAGACCAACCTTGCCTTTGAAAGGTTCCGGTTCTGTACTTGTGTTAGCACGCCCCTCAAGTAAGTCAGAAGGTAGTTTTAGGAAGAAATTGCAGTCATCTCTTGAAGCACATATTCGCTTTTTGATTAAAAAATGTCGAACACTCTCTGGTTCTGAAAGCAGTCATGCTGGGACAAGAGGTGGGGGTGTTTTAAGTTCTGCTCCTTTGTTTTCCCTTGATGCATCAAGGGCTGTTGTGTTGTTAGATAGGACTACAAATCAGAGTGGTGAATCTCTGGAGTTTTCCATCAGTCTTGTTGAAGATGTCTTGAATGGAGTAGCAACCTCGGATTCTCTTTTGCTAGCAAGTCATAGTCAGAGTTCAAGCAAAGAAGATATTTTATTAGTAAAGGAGTTCATTTACCGGCAGTCTGATATTCTAAGAGGGAGAGGAGGATTGGTCACTAACTCCAACAGTGGCTCAGCTGCTGGTGTTGGTATGGTTGCTGCTGCAGCTGCTGCTGCTGCTGCATCAGCTGCATCTGGAAAGACGCTTTCTATGCCTGAACTTCCAAGTTTGGATATATGGTTATCATCCAGTCAACTTATTCTACAAGGAGTTCTCTCTGCAAAACGTGGGTGTGTAGATGAAACTGAAGTCAGTAAAAGAAAACCTCGTCAAAAGAACACCGTACCACCAGAAGTTGAAGGGATTACTTCGAGAGGTACAGATCCTTTAGATATTGCAGTATCTTTGTTGGAAAGTGGTGGTGGGCTGAACAAGAAATTTTCGACTCTGTGGTGTGAAAGATCCATTCCGGCAGCTAAGGATGTTTATTTGAAAGATTTACCTGCTTGTTATCCCACATCACAACATGAAGCCCGTTTGGAAAAGGCTTTGCATGCTTTCCACTCAATGGTCAGGGGACCTGCAGTGCCCCTTTATGCAAAAATGTTGGTGGATGAGTGTAAATCCATCTGGGAATCTGGGAGGCAACTCTGTGATGCTATTAGTTTGACTGGAAAACCATGCATGCATCAGAGACACAATGTTGGCAATGATGAATCATTTATAGGAACTGCAGTCAAGCCACATTCAAGTGGATATGTTTTCCTTCATGCTTGTGCTTGTGGCCGTTCACGGCGATTACGATCTGACCCTTTTAATTTTGAATCAGCAAATGAGACCTCTTGTTTTTCAGACTGTGACGAGCTCCTTCCTAAAGTTGAGTTACCTGAACTGAGTCCTGCAGGGCCTGTTCATTCATCTTCATGGAGTTTGATTCGTGTTGGGGGTGCTAGGTACTATGAACCTTCTAAAGGTTTACTACAGAGTGGGTTCTCTGTCACTCATAAGTTTCTGTTGAAATGGACAATATTCTTAGAGAAACATAAAACTCCAAACGATTTGCCAGATAGATCTTTGCAGCAAGGTTCTGTTATTAGGTCAAGTGCAGAGCCCAAGATTGAACTTAACACTGACATAGACACAAAGAAGGTTGGTGACGCTCAGTTATACACTGTAGACATGACTGGAGTTGAAAATAAGAGAAAACCCACCGAAAACATTAACTCTCATGTTGATAAAATTAGCTTTGGTAGAGGTCTTCCCAATTTTACAATGAAAAAACCTTTTTCTGAGGTAGTTGCTGGATCAGCAGCTACAGATTCAAAATTTCCTCCTCTCCGACAGAGGAAACAACCTTCGGCAGGGTCAGAAAAGGGTGTCCAAGAAAATATGTCAAGAAACCAGAGTGTGGAATGGGTTCATGCAAGTGTTGATCAAGGATCTCAAAAATCTGAAGATGTTGCATCTGTTCAGGAAATGTTAAATGAAACCAATTCTAGTGGCAGGGATGGTGACCCCTTTTTGAGAATAGGTAGTAATGTAGTTCCTGTAAACATTAGTGGTGCTGAAAGGGTCAAATTGAACCCTACCCTGAAGCATGTGATAGTGTATGTTGGTTTTGAGCATGAGTGTCCCCATGGTCACCGTTTCTTATTGAATCCAGAGCATCTCAATGAACTCGGATCCTCGTATTCTTTGCTTGAGGAATCTCATATTCATTCTTCTACAGTTACTTTGGACCACACTCTGGCAAATTCTTCAAAGTTTGGTAAAAATGGTAGTCATGGTAAAGTTCGTCGAATGGCAAATGGAGTGACTGCTGCTACAGCTGTAAATAAGGTGAGAGGTGTCAGTAACTCAAAGGAGATAGCGCCAAATGGTAAGCTACATAATGATGGGTTGATACAGATTTCCAGGCCCGGGAAGGGACAAAATCATGCAGCTGTTGGCGTAGTAACTGTACCTAATCATGTAAAAGATCTTGAACCAGGCCTTCAATCCATTAGCCTTGGTGATGGTGGATGTGCTTTTTCAATGTTGAACAGAAACTTACCAGTATACATGAACTGCCCACACTGTTTGGCCACCAAGAATAAGAAGGATCCACCAAAAATTAAGTTTGCCGGCTCAATATCACAACTTCAAAGGATTTTTCTGGTATGAAATGTTGCTTATAAGACCCTCTCATCTGCTGTCTTTAATCCTCTTGAACTCTTTGTAAGCACTCTGTTAATTTAGCTATAAAGCATGCTGATGAAATATTTATTTTAATTAATTTAGATTTCACATTCCTCAGTATAAACTATGTAAAATGACTGCACAACTTATTGATAGGCTGTTACCCCTCTTTGATGCTTGTTCAAACTTTTGGTAATTTTTAGATGCTTATGGTCTAAATGGACGTCAATGAGTTAATTTTCATGGATAAGGGGATTCAGATCTGATTTATGTTTGTCTTGTGAAGCGCTAAATTCTTAGAAAAAGATACATGTGCCACAGTTAATACTCGTGAAACTCTTATAATTGTTGTCCTTAAACTTTACCAGATGACACCCTGTATTATAGCCATCAAAATGGTTGGTCGTGAGTTTATTTTCCTTTTTTAATTCTTGCTTGGTTACTAAGATGATTCAAACAATGTTGCTATGTGTAATTCTACGATAGTAAACCTAAATCGTTAGGATTTTTTATTGTGAAGACTGATAGCATTTTTGCTTCATCTTATTTGTATTTTTCATTTAGGTTCAGTAGTTGTATGTAATCGATGTGCTTTGCTGCAGGAAAACATCTATAAAATGATTTTTTTTTCTTTCTTTTATTCCACTTTTAGTTTGGTTGTAAAACATAATCTACGAAAACTCTTCCGTATCATCACTTAGGCTATGATGTAGATGCTTTCTGCATCTTATTTATCCATATTTTCCATTGTTGTATGAAATTAAGTCATTTATTTGATGCTACGCTCATCTCAGAATCTCCTTTTTTTTTTCTCATCTTTGTCTTAATTGATTTATGCAATTAATTTGATGCTATTCTTTTGTCTCATAATCTCCTTTTTTGTTCGTCTTTTTCAAATTGCGATATCTGGCAATGAAGACAGACAGTTCATATTCACCATAAATTTACTAACTTTTCTACCATCTTATCTCTCATGTTTTCTGTTCACCAATGTGAGAAAGTGATGCCTCTATTCTGCCTCTTGATTTGTGCAACAAAGCTGATGAACAAGTTTTATAACAAGGACTCTTTCAGGAATTTATTTATGTTTAAAATTCTAGTCTTCTGCATAGAATGACAAGCTGAACACAAATATTTCTTATGTGTATTTTTTTAACTGCCAGGAATTTGAGGTTAATAGAATCGGCATCTTTGACTAACATTAGCAATTGGATATGAACATCACAGATTTAAATTTCACTGACAGTGCAATATGTTCCTCTATTTTTAGACTTTCTCATGGTTTTTCTCTCCTGTACTTGAAGAATGCAATATGTTCCTTTATTTTTTTCTTCTAAGTTTGGCATGCCTTTGTGACTTTTTTTGATCTTGTCGAAGTTTTTATGATTTCACTTTCCAGTGCATAATCTCTTTTTATTGTAGGTAACACCTCCGTTTCCGATTGTGCTAACGACATGCCCAGTTATACAATTTGAGGTATCTCTCTCTCTCTCTCTCTCTAGAGTATGCATGCAAGAACATTATAGTTGTTTGAAGTAGAAAGTATTTATTATGAAAGACTCGGAGTATTGCTTATGAACGTAGGCTATATAAGTATCCTTTTTTTTTTTCTTGCTTGTCTGTTGAGTTAAATCCTTGTGCTTAGGAATTTTGGGCTGGCTAATTACTTGGTGGGATTTGGATCAACATTTATAGTCTCTTTACTTTATCTCTACTTTAAAGGCAAAGAATGGAAATCATAAAAATTAATTATCTTCAAATTAGTTGGCTGGTGTTATTCCCTTGGACTGTTTTGGAATAAGATATAATAGATTTGTTCTTGGGTCTAAAATGTTTGTTGCATGGTGTTTTCCAAATAATGCAATTAAAAAAAAAACAAACTATTTGGATGTATTAATGTTGGTATCACTGTTTTTGCTCAATGTTTGCGAGATTTGGTTGTAAATCTCAAGTTTAGTTTTCCTTATTTTATGGCAATCTTTTACTTGCAGACGTCGTGCCTGCCTTCATCAGTGCCAGATCATGAACATAAGTTGCAGTTCAGTCTTGGTTGTCGAGTGATCTTACCACCAGAGAGTTTTCTTGTGCTTAGACTACCATTTATTTATGGTGTACAACTGGAGGATGGAAGGGTGCAGTCTCTAAACCCTTTTGAGCATGAACCAGAGAAAACCGCCTGGATCACTAAGGGCACAGCGTTGCAGGTTATGTCTAAGGGAAGCTGTAGTCAAACTTACTAAACTTCACATATAGCTTCTAGAGTGGTCTGAATTACTACTTATCTATCGTGAGATTGCAGAGGAAGATTTGTCTGATCAGCTCCATGTAAACTTGGGGTGAGGTTGGCTGTTTAAATAATGTTTTGAGCGTTGGTTACTACTGTAATTTTGTTTTGATTTTTGTATGATGTCTTGCAGTTGACAGTTGTGGACTTATTTATGTATTTTTTGTTAATTTTTTTCCTTCTCTTGATACTTTTCCTATGCTTATCTCCTTGGCTACATGTCTTTTTTTGGTCCAAATTTCTTCATTTTGGCTGATATTCTTATGCAAAAATGTGCAGTGCAACTACAGAACATAAGGCATGAAGATGAATGCCAGTAAAAATTGATGACTGCTTAAAGCAAGAATATGGCAGATGATAGGGAATATGCATATAATTGGAGCTGAATGGCAGAAAAAGGTTTTCAGTTAGCTGATCCCAGATGGTTGGACTCATGACTTGAGTTAAGGCTCGGCTGCATGGAGGTCACATCATGCATAATATTCTTAAGTTAGAATTAGAAACTTGTTTGATGTATACACAGACAAAGATACTCTTTTTTTCTTCTTCATTTTCAATATTTCAAGTCATAAATTGTAGCTTGATGTGATGCACGTGGAAATTGGAAGCTGTGACAGAGGGCTGGAAGTATATAAGCAAGCTCCCCTACTGCCAAGTCATTGTCTTTGAATTACTCTGTCTCCCCAACAATTGTTAATTATTTTCCTGTTTCTACAACCGGAGGCCGCCACTTAACTGCGTGTAATTTGGACATCTAGGTTGCCAGTGCCCGTGATGAGAGTTTTCTTATGACTGGTATGGGCTGCATCCATCTTTACCCTCTCTGATGTTCGATCTCACATATGCTAGATAAATAAATACATGTAAAAGCTTATTATTTTCTAGAGGATTATGTATAATCACTCTTCTTTTCACCATGTGATAAGAAAGAATGCCTAGGAAGGATCAAAAGATACCCAAGTGATTAGCTGATTATTCGTCAAACTTCAATACTATCTCTTGGTTAACTCTTCTGTTATGCACTACCAGGCGCTTTATAGCCGCATTGATACTGAAGTCAAGTTTGTAATTTAAAGTTTGTATAACTTGTGTATCCTAATGCGCTGGTTGTTTCTGCATTTGATATTTATCATACTTGGCCAAGGATTTGGGACAAGGCAATTGTTTAGTGAATGAGCTTGCAAAGTTGTTGGGGACTGCTGGCAAAGATAGTGGGTGATTCATACGGCATGGAAGAATGTTAAGTGTCATGGATCGACTTTTTTTTTTTTGTCGATATTTAGGTCCGTGTGATATTTACTATAGCCTTCAAACTACCAAGTCAGTTTAAACAAATTTATACGTAGCAGTTTAAGTAGGTTAGTTGTTTATAAAAACAATCAGCAGTAGAAAATAATTAGAAACAAGTATACAAACGAATGAAACACAATTTAAAGTAACATTGGTAAAATATGTCACAAGCGTACAAACGATTATTGAACATGTAAGCATTAAATAAATAAGCATCACAATACATTGGGATAACTGGCAAATAAGATTGTATAAACAATGCAATCGGTTTATTTTATTTATCTAAGGGCGGTGGAGTAAATAGCGAAGCTTTCGGAGTGCTGATGGCCAAGGTTCTCTTGAGGTACTTAACTATCCCCCTCTAAAGAGGTTTTTGAGACATTGTAGAACTGGCAGGAGGAGACATAATACATGTCTCAGTTGTCACACCTCTTAAAATAGTAAGTACAATAAGCATTCTAAACCCCATTGGTGTTTTCTTGTCTTGCTGTCATGGGTTTACTAGCTTACCCTAAACAAACAAATGTGAGTGGCCCTTATATTTTTCCTCACCTAATCTATCAGCGTCATCGACGATGGCTCTATCTTGAAATCTTCAATCTTTTATTGGAACGACTCCAGTTCTTCAGCTCTTTTTCAGTTGATTTCTTCGTTAACATTTCCTTAACTTTTTTGATATTCTTCTTCAGTGGTTGCTCCTTGATCTCTTCTCTTGTTGGTTGATTGCGTGTGGAATTCTCATTGTTAGCGTAGTATGGCTTCGACTTACTAACCTAAAAGACTGGTTACATCTTCATACAGGCTGGCATTTTAACATTGTATGAAGTCTTCTATACTCTAGCAATAACCGAAACTGGATCTTCGTATCTTTGCACCAATCTCTTATCTCGGCTCATCGGAATCTGTTATGACATTAGCTTGATTAATACCAAGTTACCTAGCTTGAACTCGAGCGATCTTCTGTCTTTGTCTACCCACTTCTTCATCTTAGTGGCAATTTTCTCTAAATAATTCTTGAGAGACTTTTTGTCTATTATGTAATTGTGTGGAGTAGAAGTAGTTCCTGTCTCCTTACTAATTTAAAGAGATTTCGATTTGTTGATGAGTTCTTCCTTGTATTGAAGCAAAACTTTGCTCTATCAAGTAATTGTGCCTCATTTCCTAGTTGCCATTAACAAAATGATGCAAATACTCTTTTAGCATCCTTTTAAATCTCTCTTATTTTTTATCAGTCTAGGGATAATAACTCGAAGAAATATTCAGCAAGGAATCCTTGTCGGCGTCTTCTAAAGTTGAACTATAGATCACGATCTCATCCTGATAGATCACGGGTGACACATGTGAAACTCAATTGATCAAACAAATTCGCTACCAACAGAATGGGTTAGATATTGTGCATCTACTTGTATCTTTTAGAACAATACTAGATCTTCGATTAGTACTTTCGACGGTCCAATGAAGTTGGCTTCCAATAGTCCATCTAATTATTTCTGGAATTCAGCTAGTTTTGGTTGAGTCTTTCTGTAAAGGCACGCGAAGGTGGGTTCGCCTCGAACACCAACTCTGTCTGGTGACCAATTGCTCTCATTTAGCAAGGTTTTGGGCAGTTGATCTAACATTACCTCAATAAACTCCCTCAAGACATCTGCAATCTCTGATGGAGTCAGCTCTCTTTCCCTTTCTTCTTTCGAGGTTGGAATTGCGATGAAAGAAGATCCTCGTCTTTTAATCCCCTTCTTGAGTTGAAACGCGAATAAGAGCTTTGCCTCTGTCAGTTGTTCAACCTTTTGGATGGCACAATTGTAGACCTTTCTCCCAGGATCCACAATCTACAGGCAGATGGAACAAGGTTGCGCCGTTCTCCAACAAGAAGTCATTTCCCGAAATGGTAGCAAAGTCATTCACTTACATAAGTACAAGGTCCACTTGACCTTCCTAAGTGTCGATCTTCATCTTCACTTCCTTTTCCCAACCCGCTCGTGGGTAAGGCTTTCAAAGTTGACAGTCCTCACAGGGCTAATATCCTCTTTGAGTTTCAGCTCAACATGCTTCACTTCAGAAGCAAAATGAAGTTATAAGTGACCCTTATGTCCACCATAACATTTTCTTAGGTAACGGCCTTGGCCCTAAATGCGGTCATAACCAATAACATACGGGCCTGCCCTGGTTTATAGAGTCACAACTGCTACAACCAACGGCCCCGATCCTAGGCGCGGTCACAATCCACTATTGCGTAGGCCCACCCCGGCTACCGAGTCACAACCGTTGCAATCCAGGATACTTCACGACCCACTGGACGATAATCTACCTCTCTAGTCCTCATTTAAGGACTCTTAAGGCTTTGTCACTCCACGAAGTTTGCCTCCCCCACTACTCGGACCTGAGATCTCCTTTTTAAGAGCATCTGCAGGTGAGTATGAGTACTAATTTAACAAAAGGTCATTTTCTGCGACCTTCTTGCCTTCAGATAGTTCCGTTAAAGCATCCAATATGCTCAGTGCCATCATATAACCTGTCTCTTTTGTCTCTCAATTACTTTTCAAGTGCTTCTTGCAGTTCATCTTTAGCAGTCATAACACTTAGTCTTGTCCTTTTTAAAGCATTCAATGGCTCCATTCGACTATTGTATAACTTGATAACGTTTCTTTTCGGATTCGCTACCATTAAAAGATGGTGACTTTTTCGGCAAATATGGTTCTACTCATTGAATCGCTCCCCCACCTTTGTTAGAGTTTCGATTTCTAAGCTTCTCGTTCCCATTCTCTTTCCTTTCTGAGATGGATAACGACATTTTGGTTGGGAGTCATCACACGAGTAATCTAACATCTATTTAATGACTGCTTGTGCGAATGAAAAATCTCGCACTCTTTTGTTGTTGTAACTCATTTCGTGCTCAAGGTTGAAGGCTTTCCATCAAGTAAAATAATCATTCTTGTTCAATCACATCTCAGATATCTAACATCAAACCCGAGAATTTCTTTACATACTCGCAAACTGTCCCAATTTAGGTTAATTCACGTGATTACTTTCGAGCAAAGTATGCCACATTTTCGGGGAGAAACTTTAGCTCTTATTTCAGTTCCTCTACTATAACTTGTCGTCTCCGAACAAGTACATAGATGCCAGGGTCACCTTATCATCTTCGGAATCTACCCTCACATTCCAAAAGTATTGTTCGGTATCAAACAAAAGTTTTGAGCACTTTGGCATCTCAGGTCCTTCTATAGTGTTTCAATTTCAATACCTTCAACTGAATGTGTTATGAGCTTAGAGCGACTCCCGACCGAGTTACATGGATATGAACAGTGAGGTTTGTTCTTGTGTTCACCTCCTCTCACCGACCTCGCAACACATTAACTGCATTGCGGTATCCTTTCGCAATCTTGGATATTGTTGCCTGTGTATCTGCAAGTTATGTTTCTAACTCTTCGAGACGTCCCCTATTAAACGACTCAAAGCTAGAGCCAGTGACTTTTATTTCTAATACTCTCACTTAAGAACTCAAGGACTCTGGTATCGTCAAACTTTGTCTCAAGTCTTCGGTATCGGATGAGCTTCCACTCTACTATGCCGCTTCTAAGGCTCATTAGCACTCCTCAACCTCAGCCCATTTCCTTTCAAGAGCATCCAATCGGGCTATTTTTGAGGAGTTAGTTTTTGTAAACACTATTACTGCAACCTTTAGCTTTGATACCAAATGTCACGAACCAACTTTCTCTTGGTCGAAATTTAAGCCCGTATGATACTTATTAGAGCCTTCAAACTAACAAGTCAGCCTAGACGAGTGTACACACAGCAGCTCAAGTAAGTTGGTTGTCTACAAAAATAAATTACCAGTAGAAAATAATTGGAAACAAGTGTACAAGCGTATGGCAACACAATTTAAAGCAACATTGGTAAAATACACCACAAGCATACAAACTATTATTGAGCATGTAAGCATTGAATAAATAAGCGTTACAATATATCAGGACAACGGGCAAATAAGATTGAATAAACAATGCAATCGGCTCATTTTATTTATCCAAGGGTGGAGAAGTACACAACAAAGCCTCCGGGCGCTAATGGCCAAAGCCCTCCTGAAGCACTTAACCATCCCCCCTAAAAAGTTTTTGAGACATTGCAGTAGTAGTAGGAGGAAATATAACACATGTCTCAGTTGTCACACCCCCTAAAATAATAAGTAAAATAAGCATTTCAAGCCCCATTGGTGCTTCCCCGCCTTACGACCATGGACTTACTAAATTGCTTTGAACAAACAAATGCGGATGTTCTTTACACTAAGTCTATTTGGAGTTAATCATTTGCTTAAGATCAAGCTTGTAATGTTACAGCTCATTTCTTCTTTCCCTCGTACCGGTTTCTGCACGATTTGAACTGAAACACTGGATAGAAAATTGATATAACTCTTGTTTTTAGCATTAGACCTTTCATTATCATTGAAAATACTGGGTTACATTGATCAGTTCAGCACGTGCTCTACAGTCATGGTGCAGTTAGACAATGGATCTTGATTTTGAGCGTGTTTATCTTGATCAAGCATTTGGGATCAGATTCAGTTGTAGCTTCAAGCAGTTCAGGCTCTTAAAATATTTGTCTTTAAGATATGGTGGAACAACTTTTGAGTTCTTATAAAGACACCATTCAATTCACTGCTAAAGAGGACAATGTACATAACATTCTGGATGCCTGAAGTCGTATATCATCAGTACCGTGCAAATCAAAGTTCAAAGAGTTTGTAGATATAAATTGTAGCAACAATAAGGTGTTGATGACATAGTAATCTTTTGTATCTCATGGTGGCTTCTTTTGATATCTGATTCGGAACAGCTTCTCAAGACAGTATCCTATCCCCATTTGGAAACTTCGTATGTTCGTCTCTTTTGAGTAGTACTTTTCAATAAGTTTTCACCATCATAGCACTGAAAAGGTACGAAGGTATTAATAATAACTTAATACTATTATTTGAAGCTTTTTTCACTTCAAAACTTTTAGGTGAAATGATAGCAACATTATACTTTAGCGTAGCTTCCCGTGCATTAGATGCCATGTGGTCATATTTGTCGAGGCTTGTGTTCAGGCTACTGGTATGGTAGCGTAGAAGTAACATAACAGAAAAGCTCCCATAACCATCAAACACGCTGAATTATACCATGTATCTCTTGTATAATGGTAATGGACTTGACATGGGGATTGATTTCTACTGTTTTTGATAACTTTCTACATTTTGTTATTGATTGAAGGAAAGAAAGCCTAAGAGTTTTAAGATATTATTAGATCCAGATCAGAAGGTTTGATCACTTTTCAAAAAATAATTTCAAACCCTTTGGCCACAAGTAAAATATAATCACTTAAGATCAAAGGATATGGAGTCTTTTTAAGTATGTATAATTGGCACTTAGATCATTCCCTCCTTCAATATCATGTAACTTCTTAAATTTATTTTGACATCTTGTTAATTTATATTAAGATTTTATTTAAAATTATTGTGCTTCTGGTTTATTTTAAAACTAAAGTTTAAAAAAAAAATGTTCAATAGCATTAATTTTTAATGAAATATGATTATTTTTTTCATTAATATTTAACATCTAATATTTCATTTTAGATGACGAAGCTAAAATTTTTCAATAGTAAATAAACATATCATAATTATCTCATAAATATTAAGATTTCTTCTTTGACTAATGATGATTAGTTTAGCATTTCTAGCTAAGGGGCCAGAAGAGAGGATGCATGAGTAACAAAGTAGACTTCTACTTCCTCAAGTGAACTTACAATTAAATATTCATCGAAGGTAATCTTTTCCTCTTTTAGTCCTTCTAGGTATGCTTAAAATCATGCTAAAGCTAGGGCTCTTTCCCTTTTGTTTTCAATAGCTTTATTAACCAGAAAGGTTGAATAGCATGCATGTCGTATATTTCCCAGCCAAATGGCTAGTCTAGAACTTCAAATCCTTGGTTGAGAAGAGCCCCGTCACCGACAGCTTCAAATTTGGCAAGTTCATGTTTTGTTCTCGATTTCTTACTGTTTTTCAGAACACAATTGAAGGATTACGATTACTGTTGGAAAAACAAGAAACATAAACTGGGAAAGGAGAGGATAAATGTTAATACAAATCTGGCACACATTATCATAATAATATAAAATTATAGTTCACAAAAGTATTTTCAAAGCACGCAACACATAGAGCTTCTTCTTTATTCTTCCTCTCCTCCTTGGCTCTGAAATCAAAGTTTTTAAGATCAGAAACAATTGTACTTGCGCTATTAAAATCAAACACATCATCTAGAGTTGTGGTCGAACCAAACTGGTTATCAACACAAAATTCACCAATGAGGTTGGAATCGAAACTAGCAACTGGGTCATGTTTCCTCCTCGAATTAGATCAATGAACTGATCAAAGTTGGGATCGTCAATGAAATCAGTAGTACGCATCAAAGGGTTTCTGAATCCATCCATTGCTTAATATGACTAGAGGTTTTTCTTCTATTTCTTTGCAACAGATGATTGTAGACAAGCATGGTTTTATATGATATTTTTGTGTGAATGGAATCATTCCCGGTGGTGATGATTCTAGCATTAGTTAAGTAACCATCGAATATGTTATTCTGATGGTGATGATTCTAGCAATCATAGATTCTCTGAAACAGAAAAGGATATAATATATTTATGAATGAATGGTTAAAGTGGCCTCATTTTTAATTACTACCAGCTTTGTTTTCTAGAATATCTTACATTAGGATTCCAACAAAAAACGTTACAACTCAAAAGTTGTGATCTTTTCGATGAAAATTGAAAAATGAAATGTTTAATTAAGACCAATAAAACTGGAAAAATTAGAATTATTCGAATACCTCAAATAAAATTTTATTACCTAATAATATATCAATTTAGGGGTTGTATTACTATTGAGTATAACAAATGGTCAAAGTTAACCTTAGTTTTACTTCAGATGATAGCTATATATGGTTAAGAATTAATGTAATTGAGAAACTTGGGCGGCCCTAGTGTAAAAAGTTGAATCCGAATTTTGTGTGTGAAAGGAATCAAATAGGATTTTATATTGGTTGTACTTGTTTCTTTAATTAATACATAGTTATATATACGAAAACAAATCCTTTGGCTTCCGAGCGTATTTGTTATGTAACTTCTCAACAAAGAAAGTTAGCAGACAATATATTGTGTGTAATATAAACGACATGGGACAGCATTTGGGAATTTTTTTGTAGTTTTCAAGTTTTCTCTTATATATGCTTAATGCTGCCTCATCAATAAGTTTAATATTGTTTAGAATCTTAGTTACTGCAGCCTATTCACATCACAACATCACATCAGATTCTTAATTGATAAACAACTAAACTTAACAGTTTTCTTGGCTAATATTTGAAAGAGAGATTAAAGATGAATACTGCGACATTGAAGCTGCTGGATTTAGAGCTGCAAATACAGCCAGTCTTAAATGAGAATTGTTGTGAGATTGTTTAGCATTGTTATGCTAATCTTCATTACAAGGAATTATCTGGCACGCCCTTCAAAATTGATAATGCTGTTTAATGGGCTTGAATCGTTCCGGCCGGGTTGAGGAACCAGTCCGAACCGAAAAATATGGCAGGTCGGTTTCACTGTTTAGAGTCAATAGAACCTGACCGGAACCAGTAACGGGCCGGGCCAGTTCCGATTCTAGTTCGGTTCCAGGCCGATTCCAGTTCTGGGCAAGTTCCTATTTAGTTTCGACCAGTTTCAATTCTATTTCGGGCCAATTTCAATTCCGATTTCAAACCAGTTTCGATTCCGATTCTAATTCTAAGTCTGTTTTGATTTGATTCGTTATACGGTTTGATTCTGATTGATGAAATAAGCATGTCATATTAAATTTTTTTATCAATTTATTTAAAATTAAACAAAAAATTTTATAAATAACTAAAAATTATATATATATATATATCCAACGATATTAATTTTTATTAATTAACTAAATAGTAACAAAAATTTAAAAATTAATTCAATTTCATGTAGATGTCCAACCCTCTTTACATCTCAATTGTTACCACTAGTTTAATGTAAATAATTTAATGTAATTTTGACAAATATTTAATTTAAGTTTAATTATGTCATTAAATTATAATTAAAAGTGTTAATAAATAAGTTTTTGACTTTTCACGTAACAATAAATAAGAAAATATTTTAATCGTTTAATAACATTATAAATTAAAATGTGTTATTATTCATTTTTTTGTCAACACTTAAAGGTGTATTTATTATTTTTTCAATAAATAATTTATTCAATAAAAATTATTATAAAATATATGTTTGTTCATAATTCTTTTTTTGCTTGAATTTATGTATTATAATTAATAAACAAATTCATATTTTATAAATAGGGATATTTTCATCAAATGGATAATATTATATAAATATTTTGTATTAATATTTATAATAACATTTATAATAACATTTATAATAACATTTATATATGTTAATATTCCTAGTATAATAAAAACTTAATTTAATATATAAAATATATAACAAAATGTGAAAAAACTATTAATTTTTTCTCTTAATTATTGTTAACGGTGAGAGTTTTATATTTTTCATTGAAAGGTAACATGTGAATTTTAAAATTTTAATTTTTACATGACTATTGATGATTTAAAATAAAATAAAAGGTAATGATCTATCATATAATATGATTAATTATGTTCCCATTTAAAAAATAAAAAAGAATCAGAAAACTCAATGAGATGCGTAAAATTTCATTTTTATATAAAAATATAAAAAAGAAAAAATTAATCTTACATACACACTCTTGATGCATTTCATTTAAACTAAATTAATTTAAAATTACTAACAAAATTTAAGTATTGTGGTAAGATAAAAAAATTAAGTTGAAAGAAATTAAGTAAGTGAAATAAATAATTTGAAAAAAGAAAATAGATAATTATTTATGGGAGAAAAATAAAAAAATAAAAAAATAAAAAAATTAAATTAAAACATTGCAAATTGCAACGTTATAAAATTAAAGTATAGATAAATTAAAGAATATATATAGGCTATACATGTAATTAAATAATTAATTAATTTATTAAATATTATTAGATCATTGAATTTGATTGATGAGTGTTCTTAATGAGACTCATGTATTGTATATTAAATATGTATAATTAGTCTATTATTAATAAAGTTCAAATATTATTTTATACATTTTATACTTCATTAGGTGGCATTAAATTGAGAACATAGTTTAGTGGTAGAGTTCTTGTCTTTGTATTAAGAGGTCTTTGAGTTCAATTCTTGAGCTAATTATAATTTTTGTTTATTAAGGTTGAACCGGCAATTGGTTTCAAGCTGGTGAGTTAAACCGAGCCGAATTTGGTTTCAAGCCGACAAGTTGAACTAAGCCAAACAGCCTGTTCAATCTATTGGGTTGAAATTGAAACGGCCCGAATGATTCTAAATAGTTAGAACTGGTACAGTCTGAAATTTAGATCTAGAAGCGGACCAACTTGGGTGAACAGTACTCCGGTCCGAACCTGCGTTTTGACATATCGGTTCACAAGCTAACCTGACGGTTAAACACCACTAACAATTGAAGTTGCTAGACTTTGTGCTCTGTCAGCCGCTGGCAGGGATGACACCAACCAAATTAATTTAAGAATCAACAATTCTATATTCTTCTGAACTACTACAACTTCCCACAGCGTCAAACTTTTTATCTTGACATGCAAAATATGTCTCATCATGGAGGGCATTTAGCATCTCCTTAGTCCTAATTACCAGCACTTTTGGTCATCAGAAACATTTCTTCAAAATAAACTGCTATAATTTTGCAACATATATAAAGAACAATAACTTTGATTAATTATTAGTTAACGAAGTTTTCTGTCTGCAGCTGCACCCATCTAGAAAAAATTCCAAATCAGATAATTAAGCTGTCATATCTCTTACATGACATATTCTAATTATTATGAGCCTTAACCAAGTGTTAACAATGATATTAATTAATGGAATGTGTGTCACACGACATACCGATAGGCAAACCAGACGATTGGATGACAAGGACACATGTCCTATATTCACAGTCATGTATTTTATATTAATATGATTTCCGTGAAGCTGACTGCAGTAGCAGACTTATTTTTGTATTTTTTGTTATTTTCTTGTCTCTGTAGTCTAAGTTGCCACTGCCATTGAAGTTAATTTTCCTAATGAATTGGTGTTAACTTCTTCTAGCATATATGCCATGCAATGCTATACTCTGCATTTTAGCCTCTTTAATTGATACTAAAGACAAAGTTTGTGATTGAGAGTTTATGTTCACTTATGTATCCACCTTGCGTTGTTGTGTTGGTTCCAATTTGACTTGTCAATTATAATAAGCTAGTTATAATTAGGAACATTCATCGCACAACAAGGCCATCATTTTCCATTGAGGGTAAATATATATCTTTATTCACCAGAAATGTTTTTAACACATATATTCGTAGGAACATTAAGAAGTTCACTATGCCTATTGCTGAAAAACTACAACGAGCACAATATATATATAACTAGGTCACTTTATATATATTTTTTTTCTTAAAGACTCCAGTGAAGTAAATATTTATTAGTATCAGGACTTCTGTGCAAGGAAATTAAAATCTCTCCTTTGCATCACTGCCAGTCGATCCGATGAATTAGATACTTTGATGGTAACCTTCAAATTATTGAATACGTGCACAGTTGCCTGGCATCTGAAGAAAAAATACGTGCTAGGTAGATAAAGGAGTTAGAAGTTCTAATCCTTGGTTCAGAAGAGCGCTAGTCACCCACAGCTTCAAATTTGGTAGGCGCATGATTTGTTCACTATCTCTAATCTGTTTCTCCGAAAACATCTACTGATCAGTTACCAAATTACTATTGCAAAAACAAGAAACAAAACAGAGGAAGGAGAAGAATTAGATAGCTTACATTCAAAGTAAATGTTAATACAAATGTCTCGGATACTGTAGCCAAATTGGAGTTTCGAACAATGAAGCTAGATAGGGACTCCAGAAACCTGTAAAGTGATGCAGCCACCCCTTATCCTCTGTTGCAAACCAATCTCAGGTAAAGGGATATATTATATACCTTTGTTATGTTAGGAACCAAAGCACGCAATGCATAGGGTTTCTCTTGTTGGAGATATGCCCTAGAACTAATCGTGTCATACGGTATAGGGATATCATCCTTATGTATATATATAATTTTGTAAATTATTGTAAATTAGTTTATGATTAATAAAATGACATTTATATCATTTTGCATATACAGTTGCGTGTATATATAAATATTATATATAAATACAGAATGAGATCCAGTGATGTATTATGATGTCAGGACTCTATCTGCAAGGAGTTGTAGATATGAGTAAAGAGTCTGATCTAAATACATCTAAATTAGTTCCCAGTTGAGGTATTGTCATATGGGAGTATGATATTGCATGACTGGCATGTTTGATGTTGCAAAGGATTAGTATTTGATATTAATAGTTGGGTGATGAGTCTCATGTCATAAGAGCATAAACATGAGTAATACGTTGGAGTACGTATTATTGAACGTGACCAAACGTGATGAATCACATGGGTGATTATCCACTGTCAATGATATGTTACACAACCGTACTAGTGTATCACTGGTTCTTTGACCTGAGGTATCACGGTTGCTCTCTACATTAAGGCACATCGTTCACTTGTGTATATTACACTGGGCTAGCCATGCTTGGTGAAAGAAGCTTGCTGGCAATGTGTTTAAATGTAAAAGGACAGGTGATGACCAAGATGAAATTTGCTGGCTTAGATATTAGAGCTTGAGATTCTAGACAGGGATGTCATACATGGGAAATTAAATCTCTAGCCAGAGTATATGTTTCCGGAAAGGTGTTTTCAGATATATGATTCCTGTATATGATTCGAGACCTTGTTCCTATGATTGAGTTAGGAGTTTGACGATACCATGACCCGCACTCGATCGGGAGTCGACAGCAAAGGGACTTTATTACATGAACATACGACTATTTGGATTCATTAGTATCTGGGGATCATGGCATCTTGCTAGAGATTGCACATGATCATTGGGAATTTTGGTTGCAAAGAGTTGTACCAAAGAGATACGAAGGAGTTCGTGTCCACCCATGTCCAGTTCACAGTGAATCCAGGGGTCACACACATAGTCAGTTACTTGATGATGATGGTTATTGTTACTATGCAATTATCGTTAACTAGTTAATAATATTGATCAGGTAACAATTCGATTCTTTATTGTAAAGAATATATTTTTCGGCTCTGATGCGCTAGCACGCGTATGCGTGAAAAATATTTCG
>JAXCLQ010033497.1:0-12228 GCA_035584115.1 Cedrela odorata | reverse complement strand
AATTCATCATTGTCTAAGCAAAGCAACAACATTTTTCCCCTGTCTATATTCTTCTTCCATTCTTTCACCTACTATGAAACACTTCTCCCTTCTGTAATATTTTCAAATGGGGTGGCTGCAATCTCTCTTCTCTCCATTGAAGAAGCTCTGGTTTCGCGTGCATTCAGCTCACAGAAAGAGTATTTCCTCTGTCATTCTAATCTTGTTATGCTAACATTTGGTTTGATGCATTGCATACCATAAAAATACACTGTTCTATTTGCATCTTATGCATTTTGCATGCTAAGCATACAAGACATCGGATGAAAACTGGCATGGATTTCTGCATTCTTTGGAGGAGTTCTCATTTTGTTGCCAATGTATTCACTGCCTGCATCACATAGTTCTTACCTACTAACTACAAACAAGTTCATGTCTTCAAACTTCTCTTATTGACCAAATTGTTGATCTTATGTATTTTTTAATGATTTTTTTTTTCAGATAGAGGGATATATATTTTGTACGAGGATGTGAGATCCTGCCAATGTGAAGATGTGCATGTCCTCTGGTCAATCCTGGTTGAGTCTCAGACACATGCCATCACACAACACTAATGTCTAGCTTTCAAGCCAGCTTCAAGAATGAAAGCAGAAAATCAAAGTCATTGGGAGATGATAAATTTTCATGTTATGTAAATATTTTATCTTAGCTCCTCTCTTTTACTTTTACACATTGATCTATTGATCTATTCTCCAAGTTGTCCGTGCTAGTTAATTTAACAGGTAAAATTGTTTGGAATGGTACAATATGCCTAAATTCGAATCTCGCTTGTACTAAAATTAAGAGTTTGATTTATAATTATGTATTATTTTTTTTAAAAAAATAGATATATATATATATATCCATTGTAGAAGGTGTAATTTGTTTGGCCAAAATGTGTTGGAAGTAAGATGCTTTGTCTATTTTTTGGCAGTTGGGATTGCAGTTTTTTTTTCTATATTCAACACTGTGATGAGTGAAGAAATATTGTGAGGTTGATAGAATTTGATATGAAATTGATGGGAGAACTTACATTACAAATGTTCTTATTGTGTCTTCGAAACAATTCTTTCTAGACTTCATTGCCATTGATAATGATGTTAGTCAAACTTCAATTCTAGTTTAAGCAATCAAACATCATAAACAAATATGGAAAGGAAAATCAGAGGGTAGGTGAAGGTGGAGCACAGACGTTGCACTAGCCATGCCCTGCCCCTCATATCAGTATAAGGCTTGAAGATTCCTTATAAGCCCAATTTCCATTTTGGAATTTTGGGCTTTACTTTTGGATTGATTTCATAAGCCCAATTTCCTTATAATCATTCAGACGGTAGGGTAAATTAAATCTTCTAAAATTACAGATGAAATTTTATTAATAGATTGTCTTCACATCACATGGTTTCTTAGTTTTGTGAATAAGCACAAAAATACAAAAGCCTGAGTTTTTAGGCATCGTGGTCCTTCCTCTGCCTTAGCCAAAGATAAGGGCATTTAAACATGATATTAACATTTAGGTCCCTCAAATTTTATATATTTTTATAAATTAAAGAATAATTAGTGACCCAAAAATAAAAATGATTGAAATATTTTTTTTATTGTTGAGTTATATACTTTTATATTTTTTGTGGTTAAACTTTAATGGAAAATTTCTGTATATAGATTAATAATGATATGAACCTATTTGATATAAATAGATAAAATTATATTTTTATTTATAAATATGTAATAAAATAGGGATCTTAGTGTCATGACCCTCAAATTACTCGATGATAAGCAAACATTTATATCAAATATTAATTATTATTTCCATCTCTGAATGTCCACAGTCTAGTTGGTTTTGGTCCATTATCGTTAGTGGTAAAGCCACCAACATTTTGTGTACGACAAATAGTTTCGTTTCTGTAATTAAAAAACCAGTTCACTGACAAAACTCTCTTCCTTAGCATCTTCTTAGACTCTTTAGACTCCAGATACCCTCTTGCTTGCTTGACTTTTTTCTTTCTTTTTATTGCTTTTGTGAATTAGTATGTTAAATTTTGATAGGTGTTTGTCGGTACAAAGGTACTTAGTAGAAGAGAGCTGAGCTGGGCTGAATTGAATTTCATTTCTTGATTTCAGCTCAGGATTTTCTGTATTGGAATTGCTTGATTGCTTTTGGTTATGGGTTCTTCAGTTCTCTTTCCTGCTACTTCAGTTGCTGGTGTTAGATGGTCTGGGGCTCAAGTGAAGGGTCCCAGATTCTGTGTACGGGCTTCTTTGGACACAAATATTTCTGATATGAGTGTGAATGGTAATTTTCTCGTCCTTTTTTTTGTTGTTTATGATTTTTTTTTTAATCTTTTGGCTTTTGTGGTTTCTGGGTATTTTCTATTTTGTTTTTATGTTGCTTGGTGGGATTTTTGATGTGTTTATTGTTGGAAGTTCTTTTTGTTAATTATGAAGTTGTGAATTTGTTGTGTACTTGGTAAAGTTTGAATTGAATTTGAGGGAGAGTTGTTCATTTATTTAAGTTATAGTTTAGGATAAAGTTATTAATCTAGTTCTGGAGTGTTTTCTAGTGATTTGCCTCCCCTCCAGTGGAATTTTATCCAAAGGAATTGAAGGAGAGATCAGATATTCCATATCCTTACAAGCTATGGAAATATTGAAAGTAATAAAATTTTAATCAATTAGTTTGGTAAATACATATGCAATTTTGCTTTATGTTTCTTTTCAGAGACATTTTATGTCAAGAGATCATGTTAGAAATTTAGTGGTTGGAAACATGCATATTTTGGACATTTCTGTGCATAATTGGATGGAATAATTGGCAGCTCCCAAGGGTTTGTTTCCACCAGAACCTGAACATTACCGAGGACCAAAGCTGAAAGTGGCTATTATTGGAGCTGGGCTAGCGGGCATGTCAACAGCAGTGGAATTATTGGATCAAGGCCATGAGGTTTTGCTCATCTTAGTTTTGAATCTTCTGGATGTTTTCATTCTCCTCTTAAGTATCTGTTTTCTAAAATGTCTTGATTTATCATTCCATCCTCTTGGCTCAACTCACAATTTGAAGTAAAGGAGGCTTTGAGCTTCAATTTTTTTAGTAAATAGCAGAAGCTTTTTTTCAGCAGTTCAGAAACATTTAATCAGTTATCATTTTCTTTAGAGCAGGCATTATTTATATTCACAAAGAGTCTATTTCATTTGGAAATTATTGTGTTTTGTTGATTCTCTTGACAACGGAAGTTTTTAAATGAATTTTTGGTTTCTTTTTCCAGGTGGATATATACGAGTCAAGGTCTTTCATTGGTGGTAAAGTGGGTTCTTTTGTTGATAAACGTGGAAACCATATTGAAATGGGCCTGCACGTTTTCTTTGGATGCTACAATAATCTGTTCCGTTTGATGAAAAAGGTATAGCTGGCTTAGTTGTGAATGTACTGCATTGAATGATTATACGTTTTTAATCTTTACAAACTAGTCTTCTTACTGAAAAAAAAAAAAAGCCATGCAAAAGAATTATGATTTTAGATTTGCATAAGAACATAGTGTAGTGTGGTTGTAAGATCATCTGAAATTATTGTTCTTATAATATGATGGATCGGAATCATGGCTTTTCTTAGAATGGATATTTGTGATGTTTATTTCAAAGTTTAAATCTAATAACATGTTCTCTGAAAAACGTTGGGCTTCTGTGTTTAGGATCTCTGATAGTTTTCCTTCGATCTCTGCAGGTCGGTGCTGATAAAAATTTACTTGTGAAGGATCATACTCACACATTTGTAAATAAGGGTGGCGAAATTGGTGGTATGGTTATTTCTTGATCAAATAAAACCATAGATGGTTATGCTTGGTAGTTTGATATCAACTTCTCCTAAATTGGTTTATGTATTGTGTAATCTATTAATAACTCTAATTTGGTTGATGACTTTGACTTTCAACTGCAGAACTTGATTTTCGGTTTCCAGTTGGAGCTCCATTACATGGGATTAGTGCATTTTTGTCCACAAATCAGCTTAAGGTAGTGTATACAAATATATTTTCCGTTTGGGTTTTGTATATATATTTTCTTTTGCACTCTGATAACCCAGCAGTATGATGAAACAGTATTCCTTTTTGCACTGCACCCTTTGGGATTCTCTTTTGATGTATTTTGCCTTGTATATTACTCAATTGCAGACTTATGATAAAGCAAGAAATGCTCTTGCTCTTGCTCTAAGTCCTGTTGTAAAGGCACTTATTGATCCAGATGGAGCCATGATAGACATTCGGAATTTGGATAGTGTAAGAATGGCATCTTATTTTCTTCTTCTTTTGGTCTTCACCCCTGTTCCTACAAATTGTTCCTTTACCTAAAATTTCATTTCTTCTTACAGATAAGCTTCTCTGATTGGTTCTTGTCCAAAGGTGGCACACGAATGAGTATCCAGAGAATGTGGGATCCCGTTGCTTATGCCCTTGGATTTATTGACTGTGATAACATCAGTGCTCGCTGTATGCTCACTATATTCTCATTATTTGCCACTAAGACTGAGGCTTCCCTGTTGCGCATGCTCAAGGGTTCTCCAGATGTTTACTTGAGCGGGCCCATCAGAGATTATATCATAGATAAAGGGGGCAGGTATGTTTGTAATTATATGTTGACACCATTGTGGTGGTCTATTAATCTTGTTTGTTTTTTCCTCTGATGGACTGATTTTCCCAACTTCGGGATCTCTTGCTAGAACAGGTTCCATCTTAGGTGGGGATGCAGAGAGGTACTTTACGAGAAATCAGCAGATAGCACAACATATGTCACAGGACTTGCCATGTCTAAGGTAAATTGCTTCTCATGTGCCTTTAATTAGATGGCAAAAGCTAAGTTTTGATTTATGCATCCATTGACATTTCCTTGGATCAGGGTAATGGAGCGACCAGACTTCTGTAAATTAGTTGCTTATATTATCTATTAGAAGTGGTGTTGACTGTTTTTGAGTTTATTCTTTTAAGGCTTATTTTTCTTAAAAGTATTCATTCCATTTCAGGCCACTGATAAGAAAATTGTGAAAGCCGATGCATATGTTGCAGGTTTGTAGTTAAATCTTCCTTGTTCATTTTGATCTTATCTCTTTTTTACATCGCCGTATAATGCTGGTGAATTTTGTTTTTTTATTCAATTTTCCATTTCATGACAGCATGTGATGTCCCTGGAATTAAGAGATTACTTCCATCATGGTGGAGGGAAATGAAATTTTTTGACAATATTTATGAGCTAGTCGGAGTGCCTGTCGTCACAGTGCAACTTAGATACAATGGTTGGGTTACTGAGTTACTGGACCTAGAACGGTCAAGGTGATACATTAATCTTTAATGAAGTTACAGGCATTCAAACACTAAATGCTCTTTAAGGGCCTAAGAAAATATGCTTTTGCATTCCTGATGCTAATGAACTAAAAAGTCGGCCAATTTTTCATGGATCTTGTTTTGTAACTGGCAGGCAATTGAGGCAAGCTGTGGGGTTAGATAACCTTTTGTATACTCCAGATGCTGATTTCTCTTGCTTTGCAGACCTAGCACTCACTTCTCCAGAAGACTACTACAGGGAGGGACAAGGTTCATTGCTCCAGTAAGGAAAACTTCTTATATTTTTTGTAATTAGCTTCATTATCGAGTGATTGGAATCCAGTATGGCATCCTTTTGCCAAGATTTTCTTTCAGTGTCATGCTTGTTTTTGTATTCTGTCGTACTTACTACAATTATATCATCTTTCAGATGTGTTCTGACACCAGGCGATCCTTACATGCCCTTGACGAATGATGAAATCATAAAGAGAGTAGCAAAACAGGTTGGTAGCATCAAAACGATGCTTCATTCTGACAGTAACTATTAGATTGCTCCTTTTTGCATTTATTATTTTTGATGAGTATTTCACAGTGTGTAACGACTTGAGCCTGATCATGCAACTTTCTAGATTCTACATTGGTTCAGTTCACACATTCACGGTTCCTACTTTTATCAGGTTTTTGCTTTATTCCCATCATCCCAAGGTTTAGAAGTTATTTGGTCATCTGTTGTCAAAATTGGGCAATCTTTATATCGCGAAGGACCCGGTAAAGAGCCCTTCAGACCTGATCAAAAGACACCTGTGAAGAACTTCTTCCTCGCTGGCTCATATACAAAACAAGTAACTACAAATATTTACTCACTCTAAATATTTTCCTCAGATTTTAATATGATTGATAACAAATGAAGCATTACGTATCTTAAATCGCCTTTACCTTTACAGGATTACATAGATAGTATGGAAGGAGCAACTTTGTCTGGCAGACAAGCCTCGGCCTACATATGCAATGCTGGGGAAGAATTAGTGACTTTGAGGAAGAAGCTTGCTGCTTTTGAATCTCAAGAACAAAGGCAAGCTCCAACGACTGATGAACTAAGTCTTGTTTGAAACCCCATTATTCATTCACTTAGCTTCGTGTAAACCACCTCTAACGTTTGAGGCTAGGCGGCTTTATGCCGGCAATAAAGTTGTTTAACATATATGTAATTTGAATGAGATATATACGAACCAGCTAAAATTTATATAAAAATCGGAAAAATTCAGATGATGTATTCTGCAATCCGTAACATTGTTTTAAGTTAATCATATACATCCCTGCTGTTAGGAATCTTATTCTGGAAAGACTAAGCCCTAATAATCATATTTATTTGCAAAATTCAAATACTCAGCCATGTTGAATACTTACCTTGAGTGACGAAAGGACTTCAATTTTCATGGTATAACATCGCAATAATAATTCTCAGGTGTGGAGATCTAAGGTAATGTATATTGATTTAATGGGCAGTGTCCTGATACAGCTGACTGTATTCTATAAATATTTAAATTTGGAAGTTGTACAACATAGCCGCCCGCCGTAGTGTAATATTTAAATAGCTTACTGAAAATAGCACTCACTTCTCCAGAAGACTACTACAGGGAGGGACAAGGTCCGTTGCTCCAGTAAGAAACTAGCCATGAAAATAGCCAAAACTTCGCAAACCCTGCATGTGACACCGGTGGATGCATGAAACTAGCCATGAATGAGCCTGAATTGTTTAGGTAGTAGCCTTTAAAGGATATTTAAATAGCTTACTGAATAAAGTTCAAAAAATGTAGAAATAACAATAGAGCTGGCAATTGAAGTCCACAAGGGCGAAAAACAATATGGAATTACACAGAAATAGCCGCATTAGTTAAAGGCATAAATCACATAGAGAACACTAAATTTATGCAATTCTAAAGTGAAGCAAAAACTTTACATCATATGAGATTCAAGACAACTTTATCGCGGAACATCAAAATCACACAATGGGGAGCGAATAATATGGCTCATTGAACTTAGCAACAGCAACTTACTGTTATTTGTGTTTCCCCGCCATCTCTACAATGGATGAAGAGGTACAAATTAAAATGGCAGCGCAGGGTAGGATTTCAATGGTAAATGAGATGAGAGGATTTCAATGATCAATTTGAGAATACAAATGGACATGATCAAGTCGAAAAGTTAAACAAACTAAAATTTAGCCAAAACTTTGGAACTGATCAGTAGTGGTTCTAACACCAACCAAATGCAACAACAGTAGCACAACAGCATCACCTCGTCTTAATTCTTAATGGCAAGCAGCTAAACTAAACATATCATTGTAATTGAGACAAAAGACACCACAAATGCAGAGACTTTGAACTTCAATTTGGTGCGTGCCGATCAACAATGACACTATGAATTCGAATTTCCAGCTTCCAATATGATCAACCACAACAGGATCAACAATCACAAAACAATAGCAGAAATTTCACTTGTACTGTAAGAGTTAATAACATCAAACACATTTCACAGCCCATACATTATTTAAAACACCATTCTGTTTGCAATACACAATGTTAGAAGCACAAATGGATACATTATTCAAAGGCAACCCAATATTACTAAACATAATCTGAATCTTCTTACAAACGCCGATCAAACAGCTTCCTTCGCGACAGCATCCTTAGCAGTCTCAAGATCCTCGTAGAAAAACATATCCCAATGTCCATCCCATTTGATGAAAAATTCAGTTCTTCATGATACGTAACTCTATGCACATCCCCACCATGAGTATACAAGTAATCGCCAACAGTCGAATCAAATCTCTCCCCTTTACTCAAATTCCACAGTTTTTCTCCCTTCCACCGCCGCCAAATCATGCCCAAATGTATGGTGATGTGCCGGCTCAACACTCCCTGCCTTAAACCTCACTATCCCCGACGTTGGACTCTCCCTCACCATCTTCATTGACGCACCCAGAATCATCTCGACCGGGTCCAACTCCCTGCTCTTAATCAAACAACATGTACTTCAAGTAGTAGAAGACTTATCTTTCACTTCATCTTAACCAATCTGGGGCATTTCAGTTAAAGACTAGTCGAAAAAACACGATACGTCTCCATCGTTGAGTACTGAGCCGGAGCTCAGAGCGATGAATACAGTGACGAGTCAATCTAGGGGATATCGAACTTTGTAGAAAACAGTGATGTTTTTATAGTTATGGTTATGGTTATTTATTTTGACTTTTGAAGAAAATAAGGGTCAATTAATTTGACTTCATTCTCATCCACATACAGACAGATACAGTAACGAATTTTTGTTCATAGGTAATTAAATTAATTTTTTTTTCTAGAAAGTGCTTCTAATAAATAAGTTTAGAAAATATTTCCGAGACAAGAAATGCTTAACCCACACAGAATCCAAGCTGCGGCGGAGGAGGATAAGGCCAAAAAAAAAAAATGGTGAGAATCTGTTGCTTTCTTCAACCCAATTATCAAAGAGTTAATCACCGTCCAACCTTGCGGAGCATCCATGGCGTAAAATGCTTCTCGGGCATACCGGATAAAACTAGAACTCCCCAGTTTCTGAAATTTGCAGTTACTGGAGTCACTGAGCTTCTGAGACTCTTCTCCTCCTCCGACAGAGACAGGTACGTATTTTGTACCTTCTGTTTGGTTACCCAGAAAATACCAGAAACTCGCGAGAAATTAAATAAAAAATATTGAATCTTAGACCTGTACATACCCTCTGTTTATCAAAGATTATCAAAAATATACTGGACGAACTTGCTAGCCAGGGTGAGTGCTCAGTGCAAACTTTGTTATACTTAATTATCTGATAAAATTTAATTATTTGATAGGCGTTCTCATAATCAAAATTTTAGTTTATTGTTTCTATTGATTAAGTTTTGCAGATTGGACAGCCTGAGTTATAAACGAAGGGAGGATATTTCAATTTCAAATATCGATGATATAGTAACCATTCTCAAGACTGATTATGAGAATGCTTATTTCGTTACAGGTATCAATCCAATATTGCATTTTGCTTGAATTTAAGGTTAGTTAATTTGGAGATGGTTAGAAATTTTGTTATCTGCTTATATTAATTGATTTCTTTTTCTTTATTTGTATGAAAGGAATTTTCACTCCTGACATTTATGTGGAAGATTGTATATTTGAAGACCCGACTATTAGATTTCGAGGTAAGAGGAATCATGGTGGTTGGCATGAGAAATTTAGAATTAGTTTATTTTCTTGTTATGTACTTTATGTTACGACTCGTGTTCCAAGATTACATTTTGTGAACATTCCTGAGAAACAGAGCTTGCCTTTATATGCTGTGTTTCTTTCTATGGTTTGCGTCTATTTGAAGAAACAAAAGAGTCCAATGTCTTTGAATAAAGGTGATAAAACTTGACTAATTTCTACTGTCTTTGGCTATTCAGGCAAGGAGTTGTATTCCCGCAACTTAAGATTGCTTGTTCCTTTCTTTGAATGTCCAACAATTGGATTAGAAAGGATTGAGAAGGTAGTTATGCTGTATGAATTGATATTTGCTTTTAGTTGACAAATATTAGTTGGATATCCACATGACTTTGTTAAATGCCTGTTTATGGCTTCATCTGAGCCAATGGTTGAGATTTTTTTAATTGTTTCACAATGATTGGTCAAGTTATGAGGACAATTTTAGTGGTACCTAATTTCATGGCTTCATATTCAGGGATCCAACTCTAAAACAAATTCTGTGCTGGCAACATGGAAACTAAGGTACTTGGTCTACTGAGTCTACTCTCTTTTTTTCTTGTGCATGGCAAAATCCATTGCCTCCAAAGTCATATGGAGCAACTTGATTTGTGTGACAACATTTTCAGCCAATATCAATCACTACTTGAGTCCTTCTCTGTTATGGTGTGGATTCGCCCTTATCTAAATTTTGCAGAATCACAATGGATGAAATTTATCGGAACCCTTAATGGCACCAGGTGATGCAGGAATATTTAAATCGAAATCACTAATATGATAAGAAGGTTAAGAAGCCATTTTCAGATGCATGCCTTGCTTCTGAACAAGGTCACGTCCATGCCACTGTTCTTTATTGTGTCTTTGCTGATCCTAAGGAGTGGAGAAAGGGTGAGGATGATAAGAATGTTCCATTGACTTGCCTCCCATAGATTGAAAAATAGTTTTCAACAAGGGATACGGGATGTTTCTGCTGTTACCTCTTCAACTTGTTAATCAATTGCTAGTTTCTCTGATTTGCAGAACCTACCTAAAACTCCCATGGAGGCCTCTCATTTCTATTGATGGAAGCACTGTCTATGAACTAAATGATGAGTTTAAAGTAAGAAAGAGTTCATGTTTCTCCCACTGTTTAATATATTTGAACTAACTTACTGCATATGGTGAGTGCTGCTACTTACAGGTGCCTGCCACTGTGAATTCAACAGATTATTAGGCATGCTGAGAGTTGGAGTGTTTCTGCACTAGAAGCAATTGGCCAGATATTTACTCCAAGTAATTGAAATTTGCAAGTCTCTAGAGATACAATGCTGCCTAAATTCATGCATGACTAATACTGGTCCCGATTACTGATTATGACTTGTAATTGTTTAAACTCATTGCTTGTAATTTACATGTTAGTGCCACCATAACATCGTTCTATATGCCGAAAACTTCGTCCTACCTGCATAGGATAGAATGCTCATATAAGATACTCAGCATGTTTCTTCTTTCTCTAAGCAATCAAACGCTCCGTTGAGCCTTTAGATTTTTGTAAAAAAGAGAGATCTATGATGAGCTTGCTGCTATTTTCATTGCTGGAAGTACGGCCATATGCTTTTCGGACAGAGTAACGAACCGGCTTAACTTTATGCCCAACTAAGAGCATTATAGCTGCTTTTAGGTTCAATTACATACTTCATTGAACTTTAAAAAATTCCTGAAAAGACTGCTTTAGGTGATTAACAATGAAACATCAGTGACATAGTTTACTTTTTATATTAAAAAAAACAAAAGAACTACTAAATCTTTGCTTTGTTTTTAAAGGGCAGAAGCCTAGTAGTGTAATGATGATATGGGGACATTGCCAATTGCCATCAAGTAGAGATAAGAATAACTGTTTGCTTTGTAAAGAAGTAATGAGAGCTCCTCATGTTCTGGCGCAGAAAGTCCACACTTTGTAGTAGAAAGCAACTAATAGTTTTGTCCAGATTTTTCAATGCTTAATGAATTCGTTGTTCATATGAGAATCCTAGGCACTGCCGGTGGTGGCAGGCAGCAGTAATTGCTGAGCATGCGCGCGCAAGCAATTGATTGCATAGTTATGCTTTTAAGATGTGGCGTTGTGGGCCTAATCAATAGGCTTTTGAATTTACTCGGCATCTCAAATTTCCTTTCATGATGTGGAAAATTTCCCACTTTTTATGGACCTATATAAATTCTTCATATATTTGTTGAATGTTTGGCCAAATGAAGAGAAAAAGGTGGTTGATTTTGTATTAGAATCATCTATTGATTTAACCCTTGAACCATATTTTGATACATATAATTAATTATAAATTAGTATTGTAATAAAAGTTTTATTAGGTGAGAATTTTGAATTGTCCTGACAAAATCTATACCAAGATCATGATAAATTATTATAAAACTATTTTAACTTTTAATTAATATTCATTATATATATATATATGTCAAATTTTAAAGGGTATCTAATGCTTCATATTTTAGTGTCAACAGACTTCGTTTTCTTTAACAACTCCTGCATTTGAATTCGAAAAAGACTTCAGTCTGCACTTTTCATGACTTCAATAAGTCCTCAAAGGAGAAATTTTATCCACGGACTTTATTACAAACTTGCATTTGGAGCTAAACAAGCTCCACTTCTCAACAGACAGATTAATATA
>JAXCLQ010033476.1:0-24997 GCA_035584115.1 Cedrela odorata | reverse complement strand
TCCATGCTTACTAACGATTCTATGGCACTGCCTGCTCCAAAGCGACCAGCGTTTTTCATTAGTATTGCATCTGATCAGGAGCCAGAAGTTTCCGAAATCAAGTTAGAAGTTTATTCTGGAAATGATGTAACAATCTCGGAGATGGAAGCAAGATAATTGTGTTGATATTAAAGAAATTTAGATAGAAGATATTATAATATATATTTTAATTTTTTTTTCTCTCATCACTATTAATATAATTGATTAATTTTAACATCAATGTATACTTGGCACAAGTTTATTAAATAGAAATGCTTAAAACTTAAAACATAAAACAAAAAATTTAAAATGAATAACGTAAAATATGAAGCACAGTTTGAAAAACTCGAAACAAAAAACGTAAAAGTTAGAATAATTAATATAAAAAATTTGAAATACAAACATAAAATTTAAAATAGTTAACATAATAATTAAAAATATTAGATATATTTTACATCTAATATATTATAGCTAAACTCCCAGTTATTTTGCATATAACTCGTCATGAGATATAGAGTCGTACTTAAATACAACAATTGTATTAGTACAATCCAAGGGCTTTAATTAGAAGCAGAAAATTCCCACACTAAACCGTAGCTTTACGCTGAAATACATAAGAACATTGTAGGCATGTTGATTTCAAACAAACCTCCAATCAAAGTAGGAAAAGAAATATAAATAATACCTATGTCCTTGAGAAGCAAGTAGCGGTTCAAACTTTGCTGGAGTAGGAGTAATGCCATGGGCTAATGCATGGACTTTTAAAAAATATATATAATTAATAACATTTAGGTCCTCATATTTATATATTTTTATAAATAATGGCATAATTTATTCATTTACATTTAGTAAGTCCCTAATTACAATTGAAATGACTAAATTTGTTCGTTCCTTATCTCTACACTAAAAACTTAAGGATAAATATATTTATAACAAGACAGAATTAGAATGAGACAGAAACAAGTTGTTATATTTGGTTTATTGCAAACACGTTTTATAATAACATTCAAAAGTAATAAATGTCTTTATGGATTTTTATCATTTGAAGTTTCCATAAAATGCAGTAAGCTAGAAAGACCTGGCTTTCCTGAAGTTAAAAGCAAACGCAACCAGCTGATTCCATAAATTTCAATGGACAATTCCTATATCATGCATCTATATTTTCACGAGAGCTTGCACTGTGATTCTTTGGTTTCGCAAGTACACAGTTTTGTCATGGCTTTGGCTATCAAAGTAAGCAATCACATCCTTTTGAGCTTTTCACTCTTCTTACTCTTGAGAGGGCTTTCATATTTGCTCTCCTAATTAGATTAGGAGAGTATTATATTATATAATAGGATAAATTTTTTTTGATAAGTTTTATTTTATTTTAATTAAAGGATATATATATACACACACACACGAAATATATACTTATATATATATGTTGATGCAACAAAAATCCTTCTTTGGACTTCGTGCACCAGCAACAATCTTCTTCCTCTTTTCTTGTCTGCTAACTTCGACCTGCGTTGACAATAAAAGGCTATGAGGGTAAAAAGCCGGTTGTCTGGCGAAAACTTTTCGATGTTTAAGTTAGGGTTTACTTATCAATATTTTTGGGAGAGAGAACTAAAGGAGAAAGATAATGTATGTATGCTCTAGGTAGTTTTATCATCATCATGCATACCTGGTAACTGTTAGCCTCCTTTTATAGGTGTGAGTCTTTTAAACTTGGTAGGATTCTATCAAATCTGGAAATAATAATCATAGTCATATTTAGATTCCAAAAATCATGAGAATTTCATTTTGTAAGCATCGGTTTTCCAGAATTTATGGGATCTTAAGTCTTATTATGGAATAATCTAGGGAGAATTTGGGAAGGAAACGTATCCTTCATAGATACATAATTGTAGTGAGGTCTTAGGAGTTCTTGTTTGAGACTCCTTTATCCATCTGAGATGAGCTCAGATGTTGCATATCTAAGACTTATAAACAGTGTCTGAGACTTTTATAAGCTGTGTTTGAGACCTTTATAAGCTGTGGCTGAGACCTTTATAAGCTGTGGCTGAGACCTTCATGAGGTGATCTCGGAATAAGGTTCTGACCCGAAATCTTTGACATGAACTTAAAAGGTCTTAGCTCTTCTACTCCTGAGGTTCTTGTTCTCCCCTGAATATTTCCTCTTGGATCCGGTCAGGTCTTGGGATATTCCTCTATTCTTAATAAAACTTTGTTCTGGGATCATGGCTCATTGAGCTTCACTTAGGTTTTGAATTATATCCCCAACATCAAGCCCTCTAGTTTTAGTCAAACAATGGTTGTTTGGCAAAAACTAAAAAGCTGTTATCTGAGAAGACGTTCCCATACGTAAACTTTTAATGCTAACTTCAGATTTTGCAAGCCTTCATCCATGCGGCAACTTTTAATTTGCTTACCGGACAACATCGTTTAGGTCCCAAAGAAGCAAGTGCAGAACCCTCTTGATGTGCTGAGGCAGTTGGCAAAGGATGAAAAAGCTGTGAGGGCCTCTTAGGCCCTTGAGGCTGAGCCTTTGGCCCTTAGGGACATGGCTGGGACATTTGCTCCCCGAGATATTGCTATCATCGACCCCTATTGAAGGAGCTAGGGCCCGAGATAACCTGCCACCTCCTCTTGCTCCTAAGACGGATAAGGGGAAAAGCAAGAGGAAGTTTATAGTTATGAATGAGGATGATGGGCCTAGGAAAAAGGAAAATGATGCCAGCTCAAAAAAATGGTTATAACATTGTCGCGTCTCATCTTCTCCCAGAGGATCTTCTTGAAAACAAAAGAAAGTTCTTCGCCGACTTCCTTTCTTGTATTAACTATCAGGTAGAAAAGATCCGGTCTACGTACTTAGAAGCCCTAGCGGCTGCTACACCTTCTAGGATTTTAGACTACCTGCTGAGGTGGCCGAGCTGGGTAAGTTGACCCTCATTCTGCTTTTTAGGGAATGGAACATTCTTGGTCTTTTCTAACACATTGTTATTTGCATAATCTGCTCAAATGCAATATGTCATTGTGGTCTACCGAGACGCTATTGATGTTGTCTTCACGGCTCCAGTGGTTATAGAGACTGTCTGGTTGGGGTAGAAGGCCGAGTAAACGGAGAGGAACTTGGCCATGAAGCAGACTCAGCTCGAGGCTGAGAAGAAAAAGTGGGCTCGAGAGAGGGAGGAGCTTTAAGTTAGAGTGGCTACTACTGAATCTTCCCAAACGAAGTACAGCAAAAGAATGAGCATCTTTGAATATTATCTAAATGAGTCCAGGGCAGAGTGTCATAGGCTTTGCCAAGGTTGAGAAGAAAGAGGTCTATATTCCTGTGAGAAATTCCAAGGTCAGTAACCAGACTTCAATCTGACTTGGCTATATGAGACTTTGTGACATGCGTGTCCATCTCTTAATGAAAACTCCACGGATAACATCTACTCTGGGGGAGCCCCCTCATCATAACATCGAGATTCCTCATGTTCCTCCTGCTAATCAGACTGACACCTTAACTAATCCACCAATCCCCTTGGCCGACCTGAGAAAATTAAATTGTGTGGCCTTTTTTATTGCTTTGTCTCCCTTTCATTCTTCATACTTAAGCACTTTGCATAATTTATAAAACTTAATTGTTGTTAGAGAATCCTCTAACATACTTGACTTGAACTGAGAGCATGAAATTTGTGCCACTAAAATCAGTCTTATGATCTTCTCTTTTTGAATATGGTATTTTCGAGCATGAACCATATTAACCACTGATATGTCTTAACTTTCAAGATTTAATGGATTTTGGATATTATTATCTTGATTGGAATTTTTTCGTTGCAATCATCTGGGAACCATTCCACTTTTGTATGTCTTGAGGTCGCGCTCACGGCTTATTCGAGCTGTGGACCATATTATTCCAGAGGTAGATGATAGATAAACATCCGAGAACTAAGTCATCTATATTCAGGCCTTTAGATAATATTTACCCCGATATGTTTGAGAACATAATCACCCTAGAACCTCTTTTGCTCTTGTATATCCTATGACCATACTTAGGGCTTATTCGAGCTGAGGATACTATTACCTTGGGATAAATGATAAGATAACGTCTGAGAACCGTGTCACCCATACTTGGGCTTCGGGAGGAGATTGCTCCGAGATGTGTTGAGATAGTTATCCGATAACCTCTTTCACTCTTGTTTGTCCTAAGGTCATGCACATGGCTTATTCGAGCAGAAGATACTATTATCTCAAGATAAATGATGAGCTAACGTCTTGGAATCGTGTCACCCATACTTAGACTTCGGGAGGAGATTACCCCGAGATGTTTTGAGATAGTCATCTGGAAACCTCTTTTGCTCATGTATGTTCTAAGGTCGTGCTCAGGGCTTATTCGAGCTAAGGATATTATTACCTCTAGATAAATGATAAGCTAACGTCTGGAAACCATGTTACCCATATTTGGGCTTCGAGAGGAGATTACCTCATGACGTTTTGAGATATAATCATCCCAGAAACTTTTCGCTCTTGTACGTCCTGAAGCTGTGCTGAGGGATTATTTCAGCTAAGGATACTATTACCTCGGGATAGATGATAAGCTAACGTCTAGAAACTATGTCACTCATACTTAGGCTTCGGAAGGAGATTACTCTAAGACGTTTTGAGTTATAATCATTCGAGAATCTTTTTGCTTTTGTACATCCTGAGGTCGTGCTCAGAGCTTATTTGAGTTGATGATACTATTACCTTGGGATAAATGATAAGCAAACGTTTGGGAATCATGTCACCCATACTTGGGTTTCAGAAAGAGATTACCCCGCGTTTTATTCTTCTGGAAACCACTCTTGCTCTTATACGTTCTGAGGTCATGCTTAGGGCTTATTCGAGCTATGGATAATATTACTTCAATGGGTGAATAAGAGATAGACCTCAGAAACCATACCACCTAGATTCAGGTTTTTGGATAATATTACCCCGAGATGAATAAGAGATAGGCCTCAGGAACCATATCACCTAGATTTGAGCTTTTAGACAATATTACCCCGAGGTGAATAAGAGATAGGCCTCGGGAACCATACCAACTAGATTCGAATTTTTGGATAATATTACCTCGAGGTGAATAGAAGATAAGCCTCAGAAACCATATAATCCAGATTCGGGTTTATAGATAATATTATCCCGAGGTGAATAAGAGATAAGCCTCGAGAACCATACCACCCAAATTCGAACTTTTGTATAATATTACCCCGAGGTGCATAAGAGATAGGCCTCGGAAACCAAACCATTCATATTCAGGTTTTTGGATAATTACCCCGAGATGAATAGAAGATAGGCCTCGGGAACCGTACAACCCAGATTTGAGCTTTTGGATAATATTACCTCAAGGTGAATAAGAGATAGGCCTTGGGAGCCATACCATCCAGATTCAGGTTTTTAGATAATATTACCCCAAGGTGAATAGAAGATAGGCATCGAGAACCATCCAACTCAGATTCAAACTTATGGATAATATTATCTCGAAATGTATGATTCTCTTTCCTTTCTCCACTACAATATGCCTTTTCCTGGTGATATTTTGTTAGAGATTGGTTTCATAATCCTTGGTATGTGGGGTACTTAGAATACTGTTTTCCACAGCCTCTACTAGTGTAGGCTTGGAACTTTTTTTTATTAGCTAATCGCTTAATCAACCATGCAATTTTTGTGACTCTTAGGTTGGAGTGATTTTGATGTGAAGATAAAGCCTAAGAACCATGGTTTACGCCTTCCAAGGGTGGCGGTTAATTATTATTATTTTGGCTAACTGCCGCTATCTCTTCAAAGGGATTGTCATAAAAATTTTTCCTTGTCTCTGTTTGATTTCTTATTGCATAAGTTCGCGTAGTTGCCATGATCTTCTTTTTACGGTTATTTTTGATTTTTTATTCAGATTTCCCACATACGGCGTAAGATGTTGATGTAGTAAAAATCTTTCCTTGGACTTCGTGTACCAACAACGATCTTCTTTCTCTTTTCTTGTTTACTAGCACTCACAATCAAAGGCTATGGGGGTAAAAAGCCATTTGTCCAACGAAAACCCTCTAATGCTTAAGTTAGGGTTTTACTTATGAATATTTTTGGAAGAGAGAACTAAAAGAGAGAGAGAAAGTATGTATGCTCTAGGGTAGTTTTATCATCATCATGCGTACTTGGTAGCCATTAGCATCATTTTATAAGTGTGAGTCCTTGAAACTTGGTAGGATTCTATCAAATTTGGTAATAAATCCCAGTCGTATTTAGATTCCAAGAATCATGGGAATTTCATTTTATAAGCATCAGCTTTCTAGAATTTGTGGGATCTTGAGCCCTTCTTGCAGAGTATGTCTACTAGGTTAAGCATTCTTAGTATAGAATAATCCAGAGAGAATTTGGGAAGGAAATGTATCATTCATAGATACGTAATTGTAGTGAGGTCTCGGGAGTCTTTGTTTGAGACTCATTTATCCATCTAAGATGAGCTCAGGTGTTGCACATCTGAGACTATAAGTTGTGTTTGAGACCTTTATAAGTTGTGGGTGAGACCTTTATAAGCTGTAACTAAAACCTTCATGAGGTGGTCTCGGAATAAGGTTTTGACCGGAGATTTTTGACATGACTTTAAGAGGTCTCGGCTCTTACTACTCCTGAAGTCCTTGTTATCCCCTGAATATTCCTCTTAGATCGGGTCAGGCCTCGGGATATTCCTCTATTCTTAATGGAACTCTGTTCTGGGCTCATGGCTTACTGGGCTTCACTTAAGCTATGAATTATATCTCAAACAATATATATACATATATATATATATATATATTTAATTAGAGTTTCTGATTTCTCTACCTCCCACTCCTTTTAACTTAAATATAATATTCTTTATGATTTTGTAACTTTTAGTTAACAGAAATAATGTTTTAGTTTCTTAACAATTTAAATTGTCTTATTTGTTTGAGTTTTAGTTAGGATTATTTTTTTAAATTGTTTTAGTATATATTAAATAGAGTTCTTTGAATTAGAACTTTATATATTTGTTGAGCATAAAGCCAATAGAAACTTTTAACGAAAATTTTCTCTTGACTATTTATATTTTTTTTTATAACTTGAATTCTTACATGACTATGGAATTTTGTTTCATTTAAATCGTTTGAGAATTCAATTTTATACAAAATTTTGAAGTTGAACCTCGTAATCTGAAATTTTAAGAAGTTTGCGAATTTATAGTTAAACGTTTATTATTTTGAAGCATCGCATGTTCTGGGCATGGACCCCAATATCACAAACAAATTGATCAACTAGAACGATGGAGAAGTCTGCTGCTACCGACAATTTCTCAACTGCAAATAGGCTTGGACAGGGTGGTTTCAGTCCAGTTTATAAGGTAAACTCTTTATGTTTTTGGTTGATATTTGATGTAGTTGTGAGAGAGAGCCATGATTTCAAGGAAAATTACTAGATGGGCAAGAAATAGCAATAAAGAGACTCTCGAAAAATTCAGGAGAAGGAATAGCGGAGTTCAAGAATGAAGCTAAACTCATTGCAAAACTTCAGCACACTAATCTTGTGATGCTTATTGGATGTTCTCTCCAAGGAGGTGAAAGGCTTTTAGTCTATGAGTACATGCCTAACAAAAGTTTGGATTTCTTTATTTTTGGTATGTCTCTCTTCAAAATGTGGGTATTTTGCAGCAACATTTATATTCCTAATCTATTAGCAACATTTATTTTCTTTTCTGTATGATGAGACAGATCCTAGTAGGAAAAGGATATTAGATTGGAAGAAACGTTTCAACATAAACGAAGGGATTGCTCAAGGACTTCTTTATCTTCATAAATATACAAGATTAAGAGTGATTCACAGAGACTTGAAAGTCAGCAACATCTTACTCAATGAACAAATGAATCCAAAAATATCTTATTTTGGAATGGCTAAAACTTTCGCGACGAATGAATTAGAAGCAAACACAAATAGAATTGTCGGAACACAGTATGTATATTCTATAGATTACTTCTATAACCAAACACATATAGCATGGCGTTGTTCTTTTACATGCATAACATTCTTTTTCCTTTCAAATGTTATTAATAATTTTTTTTTAATTTTTCAGTGGCTGTATGTCACCGGAGTACGTTATGAATGGCATTGTCTCAATGAATTCCGATGTATATAGTTTCAGAGTCCTGGTACTAGAAATTGTAACCAGCAAGAAGAACAATAGTTGCTACGATACAGAGCGCCCACTTTACCTTGTAGGATATGTAAGTATCCAATCTCATTGTATATATTTTTTGCCAAACTTCAATAGAACGATCAAAATTTATTCAATCACTCTATATGTTCAATTGCCTTTGAAACTTTTGGATACAATCTTATTTCAACAATATTCAATACCAATGTTCTCCAATATGTTTCAGGCATGGAAGCTGTGGAATGAAGGTAAAGGTTTAGAGTTAATAGACACAATAAAGGATGAGTCATGCTTTCCTGAACAAGTACTCAGATGTATTCATATGGGTCTTTTGTGCGTACAAGATCGGGCAACGGATAGACCAACAAAGTCTGATGTTGTTTCCATGCTTACTAACGATTATATGGCACTGCCAGCTCCAAAGCAACCAGCATTTTTCATTTGTATTGCATCTGATCAAGAGCCAGAAGTTACCGAAATCAAGTTAGAAGTTTGTTCTGGAAATGATGTAACAATTTCGGAGGTGGAAGCAAGATAATTATATTGATAATAGAGAAGGTTTTAGACAAAACTGTCCCAATACAACAATTCAATAAAAGTAACCTAAGCCTATATTTTAATTATATTCGCTTGTTATTGATATAATAAAAAATTGTTGGATTTTGCTTCAGTACATTGGATATAAGATACATTCAAAAAAAAATTAACTATTATATTATGTGCCTCAAGTTTTATGTTCGTATTTCAAACTTTTTATGTTTAAATTTTTACTTTAATTATTTCAACTTTTATGTTTATACTTCAACTTTTTTAAGTTGTCTCTTTCAAGTTTTCGTTGCTATGTTTCAAGTTTTCGTTGCTATGTTTCAAGTTTTCATGATATGTATCTTAGCCAAGTCCAAATTGGTTTGACCGCATGTAAAAATAAAAATATTCAGTCCCAACAAAATTTTTATAAACAATTGAGACTGCACTATCCATGGAGAAATAATTAAAATCCACTAAATAACAGGATATACAAAGCTTTGATCAGCTAAAATAGCTACAGCCTTATTTAAAGCTTGCTTGACAAGCAGCAAGCACTTGATTTGTCCTCAAATCAACAAACAGGCTTTGAATATACGAAAATTGGGAGATCTCGATTACATTTTGACTCGTTGATTCTGAAACTACTTGCAGACTTCAATTATCAATAACTATCAAAGGAAGAAATCAAATCCTTTTCAGCTTTTTATTCGTCTTAATCTTGACAGATCTCGATTACAGCCTTATTCTCAATTACAAGGCCAAGTTCTCAGAGATGGAGATGAGTTGGTTTCAACTTATGGCAATTTCAGGTTGGGATTCTTTAGTCCTGATAGCACAACAAACCGATACTTAGTAATATGGAACTATATTCCTACAGATAGAAGACTCTTATTCTACCTTGAATATAATGATTACAAATCTATGAAGAGTCCAAGAAATTGGGTGGAGTATAATCAATTCATAATTGATTATAACAATAACTACAATAATGGGAAGCGATTAATTGAAGATTTTAATGAGTATTCATCTGTAAACCGGCCGGTGTGGGTTGCCAACCGCAACTCCCGAATCTTAGGTAATGGACTTGCACCAAGACTTACAGTTGATAGCACTGATGGCAATTTGAAGATTTTACTGAATGGCAGAAATCCCATAGAAATAAGTGCAGTTCGAAGTGCAAGTAACACAAGTGCTGCTCTACTGAAAATTGGAAATTTCGTGTTGTATGAGATGAATTTCGATGGATCTATAAAAAGAGAGCTGTGTGTCACGAAACGCGGCTTTTTGTTTATCGCCATGCAGCACTTAGTTAGGTTTTATGCACAATGCCAACTAAGTAAGCCTTAGATTTTGTGTGAAAGCTTGTTGTGCAAGCATTAAGGGACTTGGAGGTTATGCTTAACAACTCGAAGAGAGAAAACACAAGAGAGAGCTTTGTAAGAAGAATATTTTATAGCTTCACAAAGAGTATTGTAAGATGGTTTGGTCAAATGAGGTAATCTCCTATTTATAAGATTTCTATGTCACCAAATGTGTGGCCATAATGATATGTTTAGAAAAGTCTATAAGATATTTACAAAAAATACTCTAGAATCATAAACATAGTTACCTATTCTAGAATACTCTAGGGTTTACTAATTGACCTAGAGTTATCTTCAATATTCTAGAATCTTTCGGAATGTACTAGAATTGTTCGGAACACACTAAAAGTTCTAGAAGTGATGGGATCCACGATGGTACACAAATTGATTAAGTTGTTCAAGATTCATTGCATGTTTATGGAAGATAGGCTTGATATGAAGTCCAAGTCCAAGAGTGAAGATAAGCTTAACAAGAAGCTCAAGTCCAAGAGTGAAGATATGAAGTCATATGCAGCCACATTGTATTCTACAAGTGGGCTTGATATAATTTTATTTAATTATTTTAGTTATGTTAATGAGCTGATACAATTAATTAAATAGTTCATAGTTATTTTTATTATTTGTTTTAACTTATTTTAAGGTTTTCTAATGTTTAAAAAATGAAACAAAGTTTGTTTTTAGGGTTTGCTACAATGCTGTGGACTAGTTGTTTAGTATTTAAATAACTTAAACTTGTTATTTTAAACAACTCTTGATGAATAAAGTTCTAAAACTTTGTGTTGAATTGTGAGCAATTCTTTTTGAGTTCTTGAATGAATTTAGACTCATCAAAGATTTTGCAACCCTTTGTAACATATCTTTCGGAATATTGTTGGTTAGTTGTTTAATCGCGAGTTTCGGGTCAACAGTTAACTTTTGTAACCTAGGTTCTTGAGACGAGTTCTTCAATGAGTCTAGGGTTCATAATCTGATCATATTGGCTTTCTGGGTAAGGATTAACTTATTCGTAGATTTTTAAAGCGTTGTTCTTTAGAGGTTCACATCATATTCACTTGTTAGTGGGTTTTTAAAAGCATCGTTCTTTGGGGGTTCACATCAAGAAGGTTCCGGGGGCATCTAGAGGGTTCCGGAATGTTCTAGAAGGTTATGGAATGCCTTAGAAAATTTCGAAACTCTTGAGAAATGTCTTTTCTTTTCCTGAAGCCCTTGCTTCGCAACAAGAAATTCTACCTCTTAGAGGCGGTTTGTGACATGTAGCAAAGTTTTGATTATCCGACTGATACTCTGCCAGGGATGAAACTGGGGATTAACTTGAAAACTGGAAAGCAATGGTTTCTTCAATCATGGAGTGTTGAAACTAAATCTCTTGTAGAAGGGTCGTCCGTTCTTGGCATGGATCAGAATATCACGAACAAGTTGATCATTTGGAAGGGAGGAGAAGTGAACTGGACGAGCAAGTATTTGGTAAACGAATCCTATAAGATTTCTGCTGGAAGGGCTTCTCTATACAACTTCAGCTACACTTCAAATGAAGAGAAAGATACTTAAGTTATTCTGTAAACGAATATGATACATCATTTTCGGTGTTAACAATTGGATCTGCCGGCGAACTAGCAGATGACATGGGAAGAAAGGTTTTATGCACTTGTTTTGGAGGGTGCCGGGATGATAAGATTTACCGACACTATGACAAAAGATTAGGTAAACTACTTCAATACTGAAGTTAAATTAAATTATTATCAAAACAAACATTGTAATATTGTCTTAAATTATTATTATACGTACATAATATTGGATAATAAAAATTTATATCCTACATATGATAATAAATGTGGCGTTAATCGATGGATATTACAAGATATTTTGATCCCTTACATTTTTTATTATGGTTTCACTATTGTGTTAAATCATGTGAATATAATTACTTTAGCCCTTAAGGTTAAGTAGTAATTCAACATGATATTAGAGATTAGGGTAGGTAGCAAGAACTTGAGTTTTGAAATGATGAGCCTTATTTTTAAACCTAAACTTTTAACTATTATTTAGGAGTTCATCTATGGTACATTGGATGTAAAATACATCTATTTTTTTTTTTTTGTTACAAAAAATTTAAAACATCTTATATAAAAACTTGAAACAAGTACAAAAAATTGAAATTGGGTCAAATTTAGTATTTCAAATTTTTGATACTTGTTTTAAGTTTTTGTATAGGATGTTTCAAGTTTTGTGTAACAAAAAAAATCGAAAACCTTTCATTTAATGAACGGTAGCCAAGTCATTATTTGATAACTCACACATGTTTGTTATTGTCATTAATTAAAGTTTGGGAGTTGAACGGCTTTTAGTCTGAGTATTTGCCTAACAAAAGCTTGGATTTCTTCATTTTTGGTATGTCTCTCTCCAAGATGTTAGGATTTTGCCTCAACATTTCTATCACTTTATCAGCTACTAATTACTCCCTTTTGTTTTCTATTATATGATAAGACTGATTCAAGTAGAAAGAAACTATTAAATTGGAAAGAAACGTTTCAATATAATTGAAGGGATTGCTCAAGGACTTCTATATCTCCATAAATATTCAAGATTAAGAGTGATTCAAGAGATTTGAAAGCCAGCAACATTTTACTAGATGACCAAATGAATCCAAAAATATCTGATTTCGGTATGGCTAGAACTTTTGCGATGAATAAATCAGAAGCAAACACAAAAAGAATTGTCGGAACTCAGTATGTATTTACAGCCAAATATATACATATCAAGACATTTCTTATGCATGTCAGTTTCCTTTCTAATACTAATAATAATGTTGTTCGATTATTCTTCTGCGGGTACATGGCTCCTGAATATGTAATGAAAGGCATCGTCTCATTGAAATCTGAAGTGTATAGCATCGGTTTCTTGGTACTAGAAATTGTAACCAGCAATAAGAACAATAGTTGCTATGAAACAAATCGTCTGCTCAACCTTGTAGAATATGTAATTATTCAATCAAATGGTCTTCAAAACATTCTGGATAGTATCCATCGATCTATATATCTTTGGTTACTGTTAATTTATTGGCTGTTAAATTTCTATCACCTCTTTCAGGCATGGCAGTTGTGGAATGAAGGCAAAGTCTTAGAGCTAATAGACCAACATTTAAAGGATGAATCATTCTCACCGGGTGATTTTCTGAGATGCATTCATGTGGGTCTTTTGTGTGTACAAGACCTGACAACGGATAGGCCAAAATGTCAGATGTTGTTTCCATGCTTACGAACAAAACTATGGCTCTACCTGCGCCAAAGCAACCGGCATTTTTCATTAATATTGCATCTGATCAAGAGCCGGAAGTTACCCAAATCAAGTTAGAAGTTTGTTCTGCGAATGATGTAACGATTTCGAGGATGCAAGCAAGATAAATATACCTAATAAGATCTGTCTGTGATGATTCACGGGGATAAATATTTTTGGTTTTAAAAAATATTGTAGAGTATGTGGTAGAATGCATTGACCTTTTAGTTGTATTGAATCCTGAATACTTGTGGGTTGTGGTATACTTTGGCATATTCAAGCCTGAAATCATATCCTAAATTAGTATTATTAAATTTTAAAATATAATTTTTTAATATTTAATATTATTCTAATCTCCTTTATTATTTTTTATAAATAGAGTTTGTGTAAGAGTTTCTATTCTTAATGACCATACAGGCCTCCAAAATCTCTAGGGTTTTTCTTCCCTCCTTTAGCTTTTTCTCTCGCGCTCATTGGGGTTAAAGAGATAGCAATTCCACTGTCTGCCTTGACAATCCGCTAGTTCGTCTTGGCCCTCGATTTTGATTACTCTTTCGCTGTGTGTTAGTGCTTGGAATCAAGTAAAAAGATAAAATGGTGATCAAAATATCGAAGGCTGACAACAAACTCGCGTACGACGCTAAGCTATGTCCAATCAACTCCAGAACATCCGCCAGGTTCTATGTGGTGACTCCATCGTTTTTATGGAAAAGAACACTTTAATGAAAAGCTCTATAAGAATGCACTCGGATAAAACTGGAAACAAGGACTTTCTATATCTCATTCCCCTCCTCTAGGTAAAGTCTTTTCTATTAGGATGCTTGGGACTATTTATCTGCAACTTATAAAGTGAAACTCACAACCAATTGTTATAAAAATAGGAGGTTTTACATTCCATACAAATATAGGTGGCTTTGCCTACCATATAAACACAATAATAAAGTGGGATGTTTTGCCTACCATATAAGCACAATAATAAAGTAGGAGATTTCGTCTTCCATATAATCACAATAATAAAGTAGGAGACTTTACCTTCCATATAATCACAACAATAACCAATGAAGATGAAAATTATAACACACAGAATTTACGTGAAAAACCCAAATTAATTGGGATGAAAAACCATGGGCAAAATAGAAAAATTCACTATAAAAAATGTGATTACAACTTCTCTCACACCACAAGGAGAGTACAATTGTAGAACACTCTCTTAAGTTAGAGAAGTTAAAGGATTGAGAGGAAATGAGAAGGGATGAAAGTAAATGAAATGAAGCCTTCTATTTATAGGAAAATTGTATTCACTATTCATAATAAAATAATAATATATTATATATATATAATATTAATATAATATAACATAATATATATATATATATATATTTTTTTTCTTTCGGCTACTTTCGGTGCAGCACTTCACATTCTTCTATAGTAGTCTCCATTTGTCAAGACGTAATAATTGAAACCATTAACCTTGAAACACAATTATTACTTAGTCTACCAACTTTGAAATTTCCAAGCACTCAAACATATTAAATTCAAGCTTTTGGCAATAAAGTCAAACATCCAATGCCCTATATTCAACATTGTCCCACTTGGAGATTTAATTGAGAATCAATCACGTCTCCACACCACTCTTTCTACCTTGTCATTTCATGCTACTTACGTTTATGCTAGGCCACAAGAGGATTGACACCATTTGAACTTGTCAGTACTGATTGGTTTAGTGAAAACATCTGCTAGGTTATCCTTGTGTGTATATTCTGCATGTCTACATTTTCATTCTCCACCACTTCTTGAACAAAATGATATTGTTCACCTATGTGTTTTGTTCTGGAATGAAAAACTGGATTCCTTACAATGTGCAAGACACTTTGACTGGCAAAAAACAAATACATCTTTTCTTGTTTGTGCCCGAGTTCCTCCATGATTCTTCTAATCCATATTGCTTCTTTGCATGCTTGTGTAGCTGCCATGTATTTTGCTTCTGTAGTAGATAATGCTACCACACTTTGCAGTTTTGAAACCCAGCTCACAGCTCCTCTTGCAAGAGTAAACGCATAACTAATAGTGGATTTTCTGTTAACAAGATTACCTACATAATCCGAATCTACGTAACCTCTGACAATACATTCTGATCCTCTAAAACATAAAACAACATCTGAGGTTCCCTTCAGGATCCTCTTTATTGCATTCCAATGCTCTCTGCCAGGATTCGTCATAAACCGACTGACTGCTCCCACTGCTTAAGCAATATCCAGTATTGTACATACCATAATGAACATTAAGCTTCCCACTGCCAATGCATATGGTACTCGAGACATTTTCATCCTCTCCGCTTCATTGCTTGGACACATTACGGAGGATAATTTGTAATTCACAGGAAGAGGGGTAGAAATTGGCTTACAATCTTGCATGTTGAAGCTCCGCAAGATTTTCTTTAAATAATTTTTCTGAGAAAGCCAAATCTTTCTGTTTTTTCTGTCTCGGTGAATCTGCATCCCTAGAATCTTGTTTATTGATTAAAGATGGTGGATCATATTAGGGTTTATTCAATTTTCATGCAATTAAGGGTTTATTTTCATAAAATAAACAAATTAACTTAATAAAGCACTTATATAAGTGTTTGATGAAGATGATGTGAGTTTCAAAAACATGAAACCTTCAAGATTTCAAACCTTTAATCTTCCTCCTTACCTTGACCAAATTGTAGAGAGAGAAATGAGAGCTTTTTGGTATTTTTCACAAAATATCAAAAACACTTTCTTAAACATATTAAAAACCTATCAAAAATGAAAATGACCATCTATATATATTTTTCTCATTTACTAAAGTACCAGTAGTCTTTTATTCAAAGACAAATAAGTCCCAAAACTAGTCAAACGAGTTTTTTAATAGTAAATATAAAATAGTATTCAAGCCCCTCATATTTTTGATAAATTACAAATTGCTCCCAAATTCGGTCAAACTTGTTTTAACCAAATTTATTTTAATTCCATTTATAATTCTAATTATTGATGGAATATTGTAACTTACTTTAAGTCATATTTGGGTCATTAAAATTATCTTTCAAAATTGTTAAACCATTTAACACGTAAACCGTTTACACTTTTCGGCCAAACATTATCTCCAAGAGTGCTAGCTCTCTTGCGAATAATATTTAATCTCTATTATAGCAAGGAAGAATATCAATTATTAGTTGTGACCTCTTAGGTTCATTGTGGAGTTTGCCGTGAGTCGAAATCAATCTCATCTAACTCGTTCTGAACTATTCGAATATTCAACGACTATGGTTAACGTCTAGCAACATACCATAATCTCTAAACCACAATGAAGTAAATCTTCATAGAACCTTTTATATCTAATTATACATTTCATGTGAATAATCTCCTTTCGTTCGTCTAATCCGAACTAAATTATGGCTCACGAATGTCAAAACCTTAAATTTAGTTATATATGAATAATCAGTTAATACATGCTGAACTTGTCACTACGAACTCTTCATATAACATTAATGTTTTGGCCAAAGACTTTGTTTTTTTAGCAGTTTACTAATATTCATCAAGGAACTCGAATATGGACCGAGTCAACGGAATCTCGAAATCCAATGTATTGAGTCAACAGATTCCATCTAACAATCATTTGCATCCCAATATAAACAACACATGACCAAACCAGCTTATGTGTACAAGACATAATTAGTCTCGCATTTATACACCATATGAACCATATGCATCTATATCGATCAACAACTATGATGTCTTAGGTCTAAGGAGTAGTTAACACACTAGTATAATTATATGATGAATCATTGACAACATACTTCCATGTGAATCATCATATCTTTGGTCACGTTCGAAAAACAGTTCTCTAATTGTTAATCCACACTAATGTCATAATGACATGATTGTCAAGTCACCTGCACTAATATCATCTCATGATATTCACCGGAGACATTCAGTGTGCCTACTGTGTGATATCGATGCCCATTCGATATTTCTTATGTAGGGAACAATTTAGATAATTTAATTATCTTGGACAATTCATATGCATATTCTATCATTAGTATGTATAGATAGAAGAAGCAATTTACACATATGAATAAGAAACAATTTCTTTTATTAATAAATATGTACAATACTTATTACAATAGTAATTCAATACAATATGGCCAAAACCGACAACACCAATGGTTTTAAGGCATACAACACCAACAGTTTGCTGGTCCAAAATCTTTCATATCAAACTTCCTAGCTAACTGTGCCTTCAATTCTTGGACCCAATCTTTGTTGGGGCCTACTACCAATATATCATCCACATATAACAACAATATAATGAAGTCATTATTTCCAAACCTCTTGTAGTACGTACAATGGTCTGAACAGAGTATGTTGTAACTAAGACAAATAATGAAGGAATCAAATCTCTTATACCAACATCTCGGCGCCTATTTGAGACCATACAGAGATTTGTTTAACCTGCAAACCAAGTTCCTTTTATACTTTTGCTGGAGCATATAAATTTCTTCATCAATTTCTCCATGAAGAAATGCAGTCTTTACATTTAGCTGGTCTAAATGTAAATCAAACATAGCACACATAACCAGGACCACTCTGACTATAGTAAGTCGAACCACAAGTGAAAATATCTCATGAAAATCAATGCATTCTTTATGAGCATGTGCTTTAACTACCAATCTTGCACGATACCGCTCCACCTGATCATCGCTATTCCTCTTGATCTTGAAGACCCATTTGTTTCTAATGGCCTTCCTTCCATGTGGTAGTGGCACAAGATCCCAAGTCTTGTTCTTATGAAGAGTTTCAATTTCTTTTTACATTACTGCTATCCACAGATGTGCATCCGAGCTACTCGTTGCCTTTTGGAAAGTTGATGGCTCTTCATCCTCTGTTAAAAGCCAGTATGCAACATTGCCCTCCATAATGTATTCCGTTTCCCAAGATGGTGTTCTTCTCTCACGAGTTGATCGTCGAACTTTTGAAACTTCAGACTTAACTGATCCTTCTTCATGCTCCGATATTACTTCTGAATAATCTTAATGTTCTAATTTTTTCTCCACCTAAACTGTAGTAGTCTTTAGTCTATCCTCTCCAGTGCTATCTCCTTGCAACTTATCTTCTGCAAATATAACATCTATGCTGATGATACGCTTGTGGATAGTGGGGTCGCACAAGCAATACCCTTTTACTTCATCAGCATACCCCAAGAATACACATTTCTTGGATTTTGGATCCAGCTTCATTGTTTCTTAGGAATTGTACATCACGTACACAGGAGTTTCAAATGTATGGAGGTTAAAGTAGTCAGCTGGTTTTCCAGTCCATATCTCCATCGGTGTTTTCAACTCAATCGCTGCTGATGATAACCAATCTATCAAGTAATAGATGGTATTAACAGCTTCAGCCTAATAAGCCTTGGGTAATTTTGTTGTTCCTTATATTTTCCAACAAGGTTCTAATTATCCGCTCTGTCACTCCATTCTGCTGAAAAGTGTATACCATAGTGAACTGCCTTTTGATCCCTCCATGCTGACAAAATGCATAAAATACATCATTGGCAAATTCTCTTCCATTATTCATCCTAAGACACTTGATCCTATCATGCATGAACACTACACCCTCCCATAAGCAAAATTACGAAGTTACCCCTATGCAGTGAATAATTATTAAAAATAATCAGAAAATGAATTTCAATCATTCAACTTTGGTAACTTTAGTCTAAGCTCTATAGTAATCTAAAACACCTTGATTTCTTATGGGAGGGTGTGGTGTTCATGCATGATATAATTGTTTAGTTATGAGTTAAATACGACATATTGAGATTCCTAATGAAAGTCATTTAATGTGGATCGTCGATTGGAATGCCTACCAAAGACGGTGTTAATACTGGAAGATGAGGTGTTAATATTGGAGAAGATCTAAGGAAGCAAGAATTCAGCAGATATGTTAACAAAGACGGTGGTTATTGACAAACTGAAGTTATGCTCAATTTCAGTTGGCCTGCAAGAGTAACAAAGTTGAAAAATCTGCTGCATAAATCGAGGTGTGAAGATATATTGAAATCAGTCTTCAAGTGGGAAATTGTAAAGAAAGAAGAAAGTCAGGTGGGAAGAAAGTTAGGTGGTGCCTAACTCCCACTTACCTCTCTCCACTAACTCCTACACCAACCAAACCTTTTAGAGGGTACATAAACCCCCCTCCCTCTCATTTGAATATCATCCCAAAACAAGTGAGTTCTTAAGTGAAGTGAGTTTAAGAGAGCTTCAGAAACAAGCTTGAGTGAAGAGCTTGTAAGAGAATTTTTCAAGGGTGAAAAATTATTCGGTGTAATTGGAATGTGGATGGTGAGTTGTAAGTGTTAGTAAACACTTTGTATAATTTTCTTCTTTCAGTAAAGCGATCTACAGCAGATCCGGAGACATAGGCAGAGTTGGTCGAACTCCGTTATCAAATTTGTGTTTGTTTTATTTCCACTGTTATTTTCGCATCCTCATTGATCTGATCCTCAAGGAAGTTGACGTTATTTCCCCAACAAATATCACAAACAAATTGATCATCCGGAAGAATGGAGAAGTCCGCTGGACAAGCGAGCTTTTGCAGAACAGGTCCTTCAGCACCTCTAATCAAGGGTTTTCACTGTTCAACTTTAGCTACACTTTAAATGAACAAGGAAGATACTTAAGCATTTCCGCTGTTAACGATTAATTTGGACGGCGGACTCGAAGATGACACAAGAAGCAATATTTTATGCACAGCGTTTGGAGGATGTAAGGTTGTCAGGAGAAACCCAAATTATAATTCTCCCCCAACGTCCAGAGGTAAATCTGCTTCCATGTTGGAGTTAAATTTTTATCAAACAAACAAAACACCTTATGCTTTTCCACATCTAATTCTGTTTTATGTATCTTGTCCCCTTTCTTCTTTAAAGCAAACTCTAATATAAGTTTTTAAGGTCATATATTAATAACAAAAAAAAGGGAAAAAAGAGTACAAGAGAATAGCTTGAAGGCCAAGAATAATTTGAATTAAAAGGTTGGATTCGAATACATTAAACTGAAATAACAAAACATTTTTTCTCTATCCTTTGCAGGAAAAAGAAAGTGGTGGCTCCCGTTAGTCATTGCAGTAGCTGTGTCTCTCGTGGTATGCCTGTTGCTTTCCATAGGCTATCAGATATGGAGAAAATATTACAAGAAGGAAGTTATGCAATCTCTCAAAATATATCAGTTTTCATAAATTATTTGACAGTAATTAACAAAATTTAAATCTTGACATGCATGCTTAATTATTGCGGTTTATCACAGAAGAGAAATGGTGGATGTCTTTAATCATTGTGTTAGGGATAGCTTCAGTAGCACCTCTGTTGTGCTATGTAAGCTTTATGCTATTGAAGAAACTCAAGGCCAAAGTTAATCAATTTGAACAAACATTATTGTTTTACTCATCCACTAATCGATAACAATTATCTGAACTGGTAATTATTTTTCCCAAATCTTAATTTTTAGCAGAAAGCATAATGAATCGTACGTGAACTTGGAGATAATAATCTGTCACTTAGAACCATATATCGAAAAGGGAAATCACAAGCTAAAGATCAGACCATGAAGCGCGACTTGGAAGATATTTGATTTTCGAACCATCGTTGTTGCCACCGACAATTTCTAAGCGGCAAGTAGACTCGGACAGGGTGGTTTTGGTCCGGTTTATAACGTATAGGAAATCATACAGGCCTCCAAAATCTCATGGGTTTTTCTTCCCTCCTTTAGCTTTTTCTCTTACGCTCATTGGAGTTAAAGAGATAGCAATTCCACTGTCCGCCTTGACAATCCGCTGCTTCGTCTTGGCCCTCGATTTTGATTACTCTTTCGCTGTGTGTTAGTGCTTGGAATCAAGTAAAAAGATAAAATGGTGGTCAAAATATCGAAGGCTGACAAGAAACTAGCGTACGACGCTAAGCTATGTCCAATCAACTCCAGAACATCCGCTAGGGTCTATGTGATGACTCCATCGTTTTTATGGAAAGAACACTATAATGAAACGCTCTACAAGAATGCACTCTGATAAGACTCGAAACAAGGACTTTCTCAATCTCATTCCCCTCCTCCAGGGTAAAGTTTTTTTATTTTCTAATTTTATGGTTAGCATGTAAATGTTCTGATGGGTTGTTGTTGTTATATTTTGGATTAGGGCAATGTGGGCTTGATCTTCACCAAAGGTGATTTGAAGGAAGTCAGTGAGGAGGTTACTCTTTACTTCAATTGAAAACGTACAGAGAAAAAAAAAATTCCTACGATATATGCGTGGACATACAAACTTAAACAAAAGAAATTAAATTATAGTCCACGTGTTTCATCTATGGAATTTCTTATCCAGTTATCACGATTACAAGCAAATCTTATTTTGAATAGAATTTTTAATAATTTAATTATGGCTAATGCCTAATACATCTTTTTGTCGCAGTTCAAGTCATAGATCATCACTAACTTGTAACTATATATAATGCTTTAGTCTTGAAGGTGATATCACCTGTCCACTTGGATATTCCGCCTTAGAAAAGAATACTAATCATACATGAACTTGTTAATTCAAACCAATTAGAAAACGGAATCGACTGCTGTTAAAACTACTCACGTTCCAACTTTGTATTCAGGTCTCTTCAATTACTTTGTGTGTTTCTTTATTAGCATATTAGTTTTGTATTCAAGTCTTTGAAAGCATGGAAATATAAATCATGCTTTAAATCTTTAAAACTTAAAAGCGGAAGTTGCTGTTTCAACGTCGGTAAAAACCTTTCAAGCTCTCTTAATCCTCACTAATGGAGTTTACAGAGAAAAATAATGAGCTCAGGGGCCTTTACTAAGAATGGCTTCCTATTTATAAGTTTTTCCATCAAAAATCATTTTTGGGAAGTTTGCTACAGTTCTTGGAAGTTACCACTCTTAATGGCCATTACCAGCAGTCGCCAAAAACGTGTGGGACGTTTTCATGGCACTTGGGGAAGTTATGGACCACTTATGGGTGGTTTCCATAACCACCAACATTCTCCCACTTGGTCCATAAATTTCCCAAATCATAATATTTAAAAAACAAACATATGAATCATGGCGATAGGTTATCAAAATTGATAACTTTTCTTCCATGTATTACAATATATTATGTTTTTTATCAGCCTATCCATATGTAATAACATAATGAATAAACCCTATATTTATTCTTGGTCCTACTTAATGACCTTAACTTAATGAATAAACCTCATGTTTATTCTTGGTCAAATCATAATGATTTTTCTCTTAAATAAATGCACGCATATAATGAGAAAATATCATATAAATAGAGTTTCATTAATAAATTATACGTACATATACAATAATTTACATAATAAAACTAAGTCCTATTCGATCCACATGATCCTTAAAACCCTTAGGTGGCATGCCTTTTGTCAAAGGATCAGCTATCATTAATCCAGTGCTAACGTGTTCAATGACCACTTTATTTTCCTTAACACGTTTTCTAATGGCTAAGTATTTGATGTCGATTTGTTTACTTCGACTACCACTTTTATTATTCTTAGCCAAAAATACAGCAGCTGAATTATCACAATATATCCTTAATGGCCTAGAAACAAAATCTAAAATTCTAAGCCCAGACATGAAACTCTTTAACCATACTCCATGTGAGGTAGCCTCAAAACACGAAACGAACTCTGCCTCCATAGTGGAAGTAGAAATCAATGTTTGCTTAGCGCTCCTCCAAGATACAGCTCCGCCAGCTAGCATAAAGATGTATTCAGAAGTTGATTTTCTTGATTCATCACAGCCAGCGAAGTCAAAATTTGAGTAGCCAACTACTTCCAAATTGTCAGTTCGTTTGTATATAAGCATGTAATCCTTAGTCCCTTGAAGATATCTCAAGACTTTCTTTGTAGCTTTCCAGTGGTCCATACCTAGGTTACTCTGATATCATCCCAATATTCCAACTGCGAAAGCAATGTCAGGTCTGGTACAGACTTGAGCATACATCATACTTCCAACAGCTGAAGCATATGGAATGTTGTTCATTTGTTCCTTTTCAAAATCATTTTTAGGATATTGGTTCAAATTGAACTTATCACCCTTGACAATTGGTGCTACACTTGGTGAACAATCTTTCATTCTGAATCTTTCTAAAATTTTCTTAATATAGGTTTTCTGAGATAGACTTAATGTTCCTTTATATCTATCTCTATGGATCTTTATGCCAATGACATAAAATGCCTCACCCATATCTTTCATATCGAAATTTTTAGAAAAGAATTATTTCACCTCATGTAGCAACCCTTTATTATTGGTTACAAGCAAAATATCATCCACATACAGAATAAGGAAACAAATTTTACTCCCACTAATATTTTGGTATATACACTGATCTATAATATTCTCTTCAAAACCAAATGAAGAGATAAAATCATGAAATTTAAGATACCACTGACGAGAGGTTTGTTTCAATCCATATATAGATTTCTTAAGCTTACAAACCAAATGCTCACCATTTTTGGAAGAGAATCATTCAGGTTGTTTCATGTAAACCTCTTCTTCCAAATTTTCATTGAGAAATGTTATTTTCACATCCATTTGATGTAGCCCTAGATCAAAATAAGCTACTAATGCCATAATTACTTGGAGAGAATCCTTTTTAGATACAGGAGAAAAAGTCTTTGTATAATCGATTCCTTCCTTTTGAGTGAATCTTTTGGCAACAAGTCTGACTTTGTATCTCTCAATGTTGCCCAATGAATCTTTCTTAGTCTTAAAGATCCATTTACAACCGATGGGTTTAGACCCTTTAGGCAACTCAACAAGATCACAGACTTCGTTCGTTGACATGGAATTCATCTCATCTTTCATGGCATTATACCATAAGTCAGATTCTTGACAACTCATGGCTTGTGAAAATATATCAAGATCATTTTCGGCTCCAACATTATAGTCAGATTCTTGTAGATACATAACATAATCACTAGGTATAGATGATCTTTTAATTCTAGTAGATCTTCTTAATGTTATATCAACATTCTTCTAAGAAGGTTGTTGATTAACTAGTTGTTCAATATTTTCATGTAATTCCTGAAGAATTGGATCTACTGGAATATCATCTGCTTGTAGAATTTGATTGTCATTCATTATTAGTTGAATATCAACCAATGGATAATCAGCACCCGTTTATACTAGAGGGGTGTTATTAATGACAATTAATTGACTACCTGAAGTAAAAGGTCTTGAATGATCTTTTTCAGAAACTATGTTATGAAATTGATACCTCCCACTGATCAAACATTCTCAAGAAATTTCGCATTTCTTGATTCCACAAACCTAGTGTGACGAGATGGACAATATAATTTATATCCTTTAGATCTTTCTGAATATCTAATAAAATATCCACTAATGGTCCTTGGATCTAACTTTTTTTCTTGTGGATTAAAAACTCTTACTTCAGAAGGACAACTCTAAACACGTATATGTTGCAAACTCGGTTTTCAACCTTTCCATAACTCAAATGGTGTTTTTGTAACATCCTTAGTTGGAACACGGTTTAATATATACACAGCTGTCTTAAGAGCTTCAGTCCACAATGACTTAGGAAGTTTAGAG
>JAXCLQ010033466.1:8793-24998 GCA_035584115.1 Cedrela odorata | reverse complement strand
GCAGCAGCAGCAGCAGCAGCAACAGCAACAGCAGAACAGTAATCCACAACAACACACTCTTTCAAATCAGCAATCACAGAGTTCAAATCACAATCTTAATCCACAAGATAAAATGGGCCCCACTGGCAGTGTTGCAATTGATGGTAGCATGTCAAACTCCTTTCGAGGAAATGATCAGGTCTGTTCTTTTATGGATATGTCTAATATATCTATCTTAAACTGATTTCCATGTTCTTGGTTTCATTTCTTGCCCACTGAACAAACATTATGGCCTTGGTGAATAGCAGATTTTCTCTAAATGCATTTATTGACAATTTACTTGAAGCATTTTCTAATGATGATAATTGAATGATGCTCCCAGTGAGGTACCATTCATTTACCCTTCTCACCTTTATTCACTAGATACCAGCCTCTCCTGTGATGTACAATGTTTTACCTTACAAATGAATCTTCATTCCTTTATATTAGAAGTGGTTGGAATACCTTTTTCCTGCTTACATGAATGCTAATAATTACCTAAAGCAGGGTTAAAATTCTGTCTAGTGCCAAAGTAAAATAACATAAGTGGGTATTGGTGGATAATTTTTGCTAACAACTATTTTTCCATAGTTAAAAGGATGGGGGTTGATTAGTTACATTGCAGAAACTAAGAGGTGGTTGCTGATATGATCATTCCTGAACTTTGCTGTATATCCTATGAAAATCTAGGGCTGGTTTCTAACATGGTTTCTCTTAATGCATTTAAGGTTTCAAAAAGCCAGACTGGGAGAAAGAGAAAACAGCCAGTGTCATCTTCAGGTCCTGCCAATAGCTCAGGCACTGCAAATACAGCAGGACCCTCCCCAAGTTCAGCACCCTCAACACCGTCAACTCACACTCCTGGAGATGTGATTTCAATGCCCGCTTTGCCACATAGTGGTACTACTTCCAAGCCTTTGATGATGTTTGGAGCTGATGGAGCTGGCACACTTACATCTCCATCGAATCAGTTGGTGAGTGCATTTTCTAATTTATTGTATAGGTTGAAGGACTTAAAAACTCCTTGCATGAATTCTCATTGGCATTCCATTTTGGCAGTGGGATGATAAAGATCTTGAATTGCAGGCTGATATGGATCGTTTTGTGGAGGATGGGTCCCTTGATGACAATGTCGAGTCTTTTTTATCCCATGATGATACTGACCCCAGAGATCCTGTTGGTCGTGGTATGGATGTCGGCCAAGGTAAGTAAATGCAAAATATTGATTATATTTTTTGAGGAATCTTACACCTTTTCCATCTACAGCTTTGTGATTTGCTCTCCCTCAATTTTATGTAGTATGAAGTTCTTGAACATGGCTTGACGATTTGCTGCTTTTTATGGATACTTTCTTGAGTTGCCTACAATTATTTGTTTGTTTGCAGAATAATGACTATTTTTCTTCTTATCATGCCTTTTAATATTATTTTGGCTGGTATTCTTTAGTTCAATTTCAGAATTTGAAATCTTCTTGTGAAACGCGTAGTAAATAATTCTTCCTTCTTATTCTTGCATTTGATTTTCTTATGGTTGATATTTTTCATTCAGAATATGATTCTAACATACATGTACCTGTCAATTTATCCATTTAATCCTGTTCTACCTGGTATTATTCTTTTAGTGGATACCTTCTGAATTATCGAAGAAACATTATTTCTTCATTATGCACTTTCCTTTCCCATGGGTTCTTGAATCTGCTAGTTTAGACAAGAATTGCTGGCATAAACATCATGTAGGACTCTGCCAATAAATAATGCAAGTGAAAGAAAGAATGAAAGTCAAAAATTTTATTTGAAGATAGTCCTATTTCATTTGTTATGATTCACTCTAAGCTGCCAAGTTGCATACTCCAGGGTTCTCATTTGTAAATTCTGTTAGAGCAAGCACAAGCAAAGTTGTCTGTTGTCACTTCTCTTCAGATGGCAAGTTGCTTGCTACTGGTGGTCATGACAAAAAGGTCAGTGCACTTACTGCTAAACCCGAAGGAAGTTAAAAAATAAAATTGAAGAGAAGACGATGCTGAATTATTTCTCTGCTGGTGTTAAAATTGCAGGCTGTATTGTGGTACACAGATACTTTAAAATCAAAAACAAACCTTGAAGAGCATTCATCTTTGATCACTGATGTCCGCTTCAGTCCAAGCATGCCACGTCTGGCAACATCTTCGTTTGACAAGACTGTCAGAGTTTGGGATGCTGACAATGTCAGTGGACATTCTTCGTTTCTTGAGTAGTCTTTCTTTTAGTATCATTCAGTTTGTTTGTTCTTTTTTTTTTCTCGTGTTTCTGAATTTTATTTGGAATGTGTTTTCTTCAACATAGTTGTTTAATTGAGGTGAATGACATAAAATTACACTAATACCTGCGTTATTGTTTTCCATGGCTTTTAGTGGCAGTGGAACCGTTTTAATAGTTTTAATTTCTGATTGCACGTAAGGTGGGTTGGGCTGGAAATTATTATGTCGAATAATATGTTCTTTGATCTTAAAAGTGGTAACCATGTAATATGGATTAGACTAGGATTTATCAAATTATATGCTCTTTCATCTCTGCTGTGCTGTTCCCGCTTCATATACTTTGCACCATGTTCTCTGCAGCCTGGCTATTCACTTCGTACCTTTATCGGACATTCTGCTTCTGTTATGTCACTGGACTTCCACCCAAATAAAGATGATCTCATCTGCTCTTGTGATGGAGACAGTGAAATTCGCTACTGGAGTATTAACAATGGTAGCTGTTCTAGAGTTTTCAAGGTAGGATTTTGTTGCTGGTTTGTGTATGAACACAATGAATATGCGTTGTTTTTGGGATCAATTGACTGTGGGTGATATTCAAATTTCAAACAATTATTTATTTGGTAAATACTGACATTTTTTGTATGAATTAGGGTGGTACGGCTCAGATGAGATTCCAACCCCGTGTTGGAAGGTATCTTGCTGCTGCTGCCGAGAATGTGGTCTCAATACTGGATGTGGAGACACAAGTCTGTCAGCTTTCATTGCAGGTTAGTTGACATTTTCTTAGACTTGAGAAACATCTTACTATTTACTAGCTTGTGTTCTTTACACATCGCTCAAACTTCTCGGATTCTTCTGTTTAACTTTTACTTGTAAAAGTTCGTATTTACTCTTTCTGTTTTCTCCCTCTACTGAGCGTGATTGACTGTTGTATATGTAATTGTAGGGACATACTAAACCAATCCATTCTGTGTGCTGGGATCCTTCTGGAGAGTTTCTAGCATCTGTCAGTGAGGACTCTGTAAGAGTTTGGTCACTTGGATCGGGGAGTGAAGGGGATTGCGTTCATGAGTTGAGCTGTAATGGCAACAAGTTTCACTCCTGTGTTTTCCATCCAACATTTCCTTCACTGCTGGTGATTGGCTGTTACCAGGCAAGTCACTTAATTTTTTGAGTTTGTTAGTTTGTTTATTGCTTGCTATTGTATCTCTTTCTGTCTGCAAGGTAAATCTCTGTGATTATGTCATTGTGAAGTATTATTTCATGACAGCCTAAGTTATGTTTCTGACAAGCAAGTTTGGGTTCTTGTTGCAGTCTTTGGAACTATGGAACATGTCTGAGAACAGGAGCGTGACTCTGCCAGCTCATGATAGACTGATCGCAGCCTTGGCTGTCTCGACTGTGTCCGGATTAGTTGCTTCAGCCAGTCATGATCAGTTTGTCAAGCTGTGGAAGTGAAATGATTGAACACCAAAGTAACTGCTGCTGTTATTAGTTTTTTTTTTTTTCCCATTTCTTGAATCGGTTTCAGTCAAAATGCTTGTAGTTGTGTTCTTTATTGTTTGCCCATCCCATTTTGTGTTGTCAACTAGATTTCAGCTTCTCCCTCCCTGTAGCCTTTGTAGTAACTAACCTTGTCTGTTGTATTCATCTTTCTTTGTATTACTATGTACTGTCGACCTGGAAACTACTTTTGAAGCCCCTTGTACCAGTTTGTAATGTTTGTACTTGGTATGAATAATTATAATAGTACATGCTTCCTGTCACCATATCTTATTTTCTTATATCTGAATGATTTTGAAGCTTGAGGCCTCTTGTTTTAAGATGACATCTGCACTTTTTTGAATACCGACTATTCTACAACTCATTGCGCAGAGAGTTATTGAAAGGTAAACCTTTTCTCGACCTACACATGGCTTAACAAAGAGGTGTCTGTACTTTAAAAGAATGTTGAGTGTCGTGAGAACATAGTAAATTCCAGTCCCCCAGAAACCAATGTGGGGCTTCTGGTGCTTAGTCGCATTCTTTAATATCAACCTCAATCCAGTTAAACAAGACAGTGATATAATACCCAGTAGAGCAACTCCAGCAACAAAGGCTTCCATTCACCCTTCACAGCTTGTAACTTAATTTCAATAGTGTCATTACTTCTTAAACTTGATGTATATGTTGTTAATATTGTAACACCTCTTTGGCTTTCCTTCAAATACTATCTAATAGTCTCATTGTTTAAATCAAAAAATCAATTATCTTTTGTAAATATTATATGAATATAAATTAAATCTTTTTTCAACTCTTATGGAAACGAAATTCAAGCTTCAAATTTCTCATATCATCTCAAAAAAATTCGTCGTTAAATTCAACTAACTAGCACAAATTCAAGCCTTAATGATGTTCACTCTTTTATCATTTCTAGTACAGTGTGTGTCTCACGTTATTGGTTGGAATAGTTTATCATGGTTACTCCATTTAGCTAAACTTTTGAAGGAGGCATAAAGCATTATCCAAAAACGAGCCTTTAGTTGGACAACTTCAAATTCAATAGCGACTATATATGCTTTCATTTACAGGCACACACAGTGATGGTTGTGGAGAATTACTTCATATATATCACACATACAAATGGAAAAAGCTGGAGGCGAGAAACTTTCTGAACTCTTTAACTTCCTATAAATTCTTCGGGCTTGTGAATGTGAAATCATAATTCGGATAGGCTATAATAAAGCAAAAGGGAAGGAAAAATGCCGAATCGATGGTGATATTTGATCACTTTTGGTCCACATGATCACAATGGTAGCCTAACCTAAACATTTTGATGGGTTATGGTCTGGCAGCAATGCAGCAATGGTGACTGACCTAAAGCTTTTACTATTTTGCTGACAAGGCCCACGATATATACTATAGATTCGGGCACTGATTTCATTTTCATGGACCAACCATATTTCCCATACTTAAATATGATTGCCAAAGAGAAACTGTATTCATTTTTCTTCCCTTTACCGCGTTTCCATTTCTTCCTCCTCGCGTTGAACTTTAACAATTAATAGTTTTGTTGACAGAGAACGTTGGGCGCCCATATATTGTTTCCTGAATATAGTTGCTCCAGTTTCCTGAATATGCCAGTCTGGAGAGTTTCGATGGGCGCCCATATATTGTTGAAGTTGAAGCAAAATATAATAAAACAAGGTTTCACATACATTGGACATGACACACAAATAGCAAATGGAGATATAAACGCATCGTATACGAAACTTGTGGGTTGCCGACTTAGCCATTTCTATCAAAAGAATTGTTGGTGCACGTCTCATCTGAATTAAGTTTTGTGCTTGTAAGGTGTAACGCAATTGCTGATGTTATATGCTACATAGAGAATAGACACTAAATTCATTAGCCAGAGATCCCAAATTCTCTTACTAAATTAACATGCTCAGTTCCCTAAATGGACATCCCCTTACCTTTACAAGATTAAGAGAACTTAGTGGTTGGAACTTGGAACTTGGAATTATTACACATATACATATATATATATATATATATGTCCACTTTGTGCATTTCATACCATTAAGTTTGGTTGTGTTTGCACTGATGGTAAATGCGTTTATAACCAGTTCTTTACCAACAATACATAGATGCCATTGCCCTATCATTAATACAACTTTAAAAACTTCTGCTCACCAAAACTTTTTTTTATATGCTGACGGATTACCCACATTAATAAGCAGAGCTAGATCAAAGTCCTAATGTGATACACTGTCAAAAACTTTTCCAAATATTCAATTAGTAATAAGACTTGATAAGAGATAATACTCATGAAACTTATGATAACAAACAGCATAAATAATTTACCCAGTCAAATGCATAAATTTAATAAGAAATCAAAGGTGTCCCTATCACTTTGCTGTAAGGTAAAACAACTCTTTGCACATTCTAGGTTTAGCTCCTTATAAATTGAAGACCGTCCCAGTATTAATGAAACTAGTAAAACTTGTAGAGCGAGTGACATAGCAGAGAGGTGAGTAGTGGGGCTGCTCAAATACCATATTTTGATTTCTCCGGCCAAGTGCTAGACGTTGACGATGAACAACGAGGCGGTGACGATGAAAGATGGAAGGATATGTGTAGTAAAGTTAGAGATGCATTAGAAACTCAAGGTTGCTTTCTTCTGTTCTATGACAAGATTCCCAAAAGACAACGTGAAGATATGTTCATGGAGATGAATGTTTTATTTGATTTGCCAGAAGAGACAAAGAACAAATATATAAGCCATACGCCTTATGGCAGCTACTTCGGAAAGAGAACCATTATTCCTTTGCATCAGAGCTTTAGCATAGACGATGAACCTGAGTTAGATGCGGCTCAAGCGTTTACCAACCTCATGTGGCCAGAAGGGAACCCAAGTTTCTGGTGAAATTTTCTTTTAACCTTCATTTTCTCACCATCTTCCATTTCTTTTCGTTGATTTTCTGTAGCTAACATGCAATAGTAGTTTTTCAACGTCTGCTGTACAGGAATTCTGTTGAATTACTATGATAATCATCGATTATCCCCGTATCATTTTAGATCAAAGTTGTTTAGTCGGATGCATGTGAAACCATTGCAAAAATTAAGGGTACGTTTGAGATGAGATTTAAATGTTGTAGCTCTTAAGATGTGGAATGAAATCAGTAATGACCAAATAGAAATGAAATAGTTTCAAATTTACCATAAAATTATTTCGTGAAGCCTCTCTTTTCGCACACCCAGCTTTCAGACCAAGAATAAGATTGTTATTCCAACCCAATACCAAAGTCATTAATTATAAGTAGAAATTAACCAGAAAAGTATCATATATACATACAAGTTTTTGCCTGTCCTTGACCTCTTTAAACAAAGCAATGGTATTCAACTCTCGTTACATCAGAAAGCTAAATTTAGACATGATAATGGCTTCTACCAAATGCCACCACTAGCTGCCAATGCCTTCTTTAATAAAGGCTTTTCCTTGAAACGGACTGTATTTTAATATACAGTCCCAGCTTCAGAAATTATAGTGATTGTGTACTGTAGAGAGAAATCAAATCAGTTTCTTAATGTGTATGCCTATTTTCATTCAAATCTCTTAATCCACTTAAAAGGTAAATTAGTTTTTATTTTTTGGCATTGTGATCTTCAATTATGCATGGATATTCCACTCACAAGAAATGAGTACGAGTTCGATGTTGTTCTCTTTGCATTTTCCTTCTGCTGTTATAACAGTGAGACTCTCAAATCAATGAGTTCAAAGATGATAGAACAGAACCATACCATCCTGAAAATGGCATTCGAGAGCTTTGGCATAGGAAAGTTGTATGATTCACACAAACAGGGAAGCACGAACGTTTTTCGTCTTATGAAGTATAGACTTCCTCCTAAAAACGAAGAAGCAGCACTCGGTCTTGTGCCTCATACAGACAAAAATGATCTCACAATTCTATGCCAAAATGATGTGCAAGGCCTCGAGGTTCTTAACAAAGAAGGCGTTTACGTTCCAGTGATGGTTCCCATTAACGCTTTCATAGTCCTTATCGGTGATTGCCCCAAGGTAAAGCGTAGTTCAATCCACAAAATCTCGTTTTTGAACATTTCTAATGAAAAGAAGATTTGCCCTATAACTGAATGTGATTCTGTTTAGTAGGCTTGGTGCAATGCGAGGCTAAAAGCCGTAAAGCATAGAGTGGTGATGAGTGGGAAGAAGGAGAGGTATTCATTTGGGTTATTTTCAATGCCCAAGGAGGGAGTAGACACTCAAGTTCCCAAAGAACTTGTTGACGAATACCATCCACTTCTCTACCGACCATCCAAGTTTACAGACTTCATGTCCTACTTTGTCAACAACATAACCGATGATGCTCTCGAGATTTATGCTGCCCTTTGAACATTACAATCTACTAATAATTATTACCTAAACTCTTAAGAAAAGCGGCAAATTCAATTGTTAGTATCAGTATTTTGAACAGACTGAAACGAACTTGAAACCAATGAAAATAACACATCATAAACAAACAAATTAAACTAGTCAAAAATCTCATCCCGCAGGTCTTCAACTAGATAAGAAATGACAAGCATGCATTGTTTAACATACATAAGTATGTCAATTTCCTAGAAAATGATGAATATGAGGTGGGTTTTTCTTGCTTGGCATTTGCTAATTAGTCAAAAAAGACACAAATATTCCAGGCTTTAACTTGATGTTATTGTCTGCCTCTGATCCAATTCCAATGTAGAGGCAACATATTCCTTGGCATGCATGAACAGATAGATTATAAATGGTTGGCTTCTGGCCTCTGCCTATAAAGAGAAGTAAGTACATGTTGCCATTTTTGTTCTTTTCAAATCATAACAAAATCTAAGAAAGTACTGATATTGCGCCACGTTTTTCATCTTAAAAAAATTAATGTGCATTTAGGACTTAGGAGCACCGAATCAAAGCTAAATTGGATTTGACGGGCCCATTTAAGGCCCAACGGGAATCAAAATTTCTGGATCCTGGAACGTTGAAGCCCATCTCTGAGTTCGAGTAAATGACTGAGTCGACGAGTCCATGTTGGCCAATTTTCGATCTTCTCAAATCCGCCGGCTCGTCCACGTCCAAAAGCCCGATATTTCGGCCTCCGAAAATGTACGTAACTCCTCCCTCTCTCTGTTACCATATTTGAGCTTGTTGATAGCAATTTCTTATGTTGTCTGATCAGAAGAAGGACTGCTGCGAACCGAGTGAAGTGAAGCTAAAAATCTTAATCGAAAGAGAGTTTAAAATCAATGGAATTTGAAGATTCAGAAATTCAAAAGCTAGACTTAGAAACACAAATTCGGTGTTTGCGAGAGAGAATCGATAAGGAAGGTGCTAATGATAGAGTGGAGAAATTGAAATCAGCCATAGAATCACTAAAGGTCTCTCTTTTTCTTTACTTGATTTTTTTTTTAATTTTGTTTTAGCATTCATTGGTGGGTAATATGTTTCCAGCATCTGGAGAGACAAGAATCTGAATTCCGATCTAATTGTGATGCAAAACGTTCTGAATTGGAAGCTGAGATCACTGAATTAGAGGAAAAATTGTCAGCTGGGAATAACTGTAACAGTCTCTCTGATGATTTAAGTGATTCTCTTGAGAAAGTGGATTTAGCTAAGAGGGTAAGTACTTTTTTTTGTTATGTAATTTGAATTTGGATTAAAAGATATTACTCTCACATGCTATATATGCAATGTAGTGCTGCTAACTTGTATATGAGAAACTTCTGTTGATCATAAATTAGGTTAATCATTTTCCCTATCATGTGGTGTATTTTTTGGTAGGAACTTGCGGCTAAGCTAAGGGAAATTCTCTCTGTAAAGCGGAAAATTGGTGATGTGCCATCCCATTCAGAACTCATCCAGTATGTTCTTATCAACATTTTTATCAACCCTTAAAAATTTTATGTTTCTGTTGTATTGGGATATTCTGAAGCTTAAATGAAGTTCTTGTCATAATACAGGAATTTTCCGTGCTACTAAAACAAACTGAAATTGATTTTGGTATTTGGACTTCAGTAAGCAATGTTAATTAACAGCAATCAATTCATTTGTCGTAACTGATTTGGATTTTCTCAGTTTGAAAATTAGTTCATACTGAAATAGCAAATTGAGTTTTCAAAGTGAAATTGTACTCTCTTTTGTTTGGATCATGTCCACTGAATATATGATACAATGCTACATACAATTGACTCTGTTGCTGTTCTGTAAAATTCTATTCAACCTTAGAGGTATTAACAATTACTTGGAAATATAAATGGCGATACACTTCATATCTGAGTTTAATTCTTTGGGTGACTCTTATCCAATCTTTCGCTGCTTACGGAATGAGCAAGTTAATGATCATTTTGGGCACTTAGCTTACTGCTTTCTAACCTTCTCTTTGCAGGTATGAACGCCGGTTTTCAGAATTGTATGCTCATATTCAGGTCAAGAATGCAAAATGTGCTTTATTGGGCATTTTCATTCAAATATTTTGTTGAACCTATCTTTGCTTATATTCGTTGCTTTCTTAGTACCTGTTCGTGACAAAAAATGTTATTTTTTCTCTAAAATATACAGGAAAAACATCGAAAAACCCAGAAATACTATGCTACCTACAATGCTCTTTTGGAGATTAAAGAGTTGATGCTAAAGGAAAATTCTTTATTGAACTCTATAAGTTCACAGGTATAAAACTAATTAATGTGTCAGATTTTGAGTTTTTAACTTTTTATTTATGATCAATTGCTTTTTATTCATGATGATCCCTTCTAAGAGATCCATCTATGTTGTATGTTTCTTCTCTGCTCATGATCCTATATATGATATTCTCTTTTGAATTTGATTTTTCTTAGCTAACTAGTTGATGTGATCTTAAATAATTTATTGAACTGTCATATTGTGTACCATTCATTTGTGACCAAGTGATTTTCGACTTTGCTGATTTCTTGTTTTACATCTCACTTTGGGTAGTTTCAAGATGCATTTACCAGCAGCACTGGTCGTATGAAGCTAATTGATTCCATGGAGAAAATTGTGAAGGGCAGCCAACAGGTAGTTTTCTCCTTTTCTCAATGAACTGAGGATAAGGAAATATTATTCAGTTGTTTCTTACCAATGGCTTGATATAGTTAGAACTATAGAGTAAGGTCTGTAAAACTTAAATTATGTATAGGCACATTTTCTTTTTTCAGCTGGAGAAGAAACAGCAGTCATGCCCCTTTCTCCTTTTCCGCATCAAAAATTTCTGGGAATGACGGCATTTTATTTTCTCTTATTTTATTTTTTACCCATAGATAATAGTTTTGGCCAGCACAAATTAATCGGCTTACTTCCTCCATTTTTCTCATCCATTATACAGAAACTAGAAAAGGTACAGCTTGGATTGAGAGAAGAGCAGAAGATTTGCGATGCTCTTAAGGATAGGTATGCTGTAGCAATTGCAGATCAGAGACGCTGTCATTCTCTTTTAAAAGCCTTTCAGGTAATTGCTACAAACATGATGCCAAGCTAGTTGTAATGAGTTTGTTTATAGTAACAAAAAAAGTGCATGGTCTACTAAGAACTTCTGATTATTTGTTATCTGGTATGGATTTGGAGGAGGCAATGCCTCCTGAATAGAAAGGGTTGTGTTTTTCAGTAGTACAGAACCCAAGACCTAATGTTTAACCTTTTGTCTTACTCCACCTTTGCTTTCAATTTTTTTTTTTATATCTAGTATTTCATAAAAGACAGTGGCAGATACACCATTTTTCCTTCAATGATTATTAATTCACGAGGATTAATATGCTGTATATCAGAGAAAATATTACTATTTGTTAATATGCAATGTTCATTTCTGTTAATCAAAATTTAAATCTTGGTTAACTGATCCTGATTCATACACGCAGCAGTTTCTGGGTTAAAAAAGAAAAAGAATCTCTCCATTGTCATAATTAGTCAGTTAACAATGTAAGATGGTATTGAACCTTATTGATTTAAAAACTGGCTGGAGTATGTACATCATCCTGGCTGGTCTCAAATTTCTCATACTCTCTAAATTGTTGCTTTGCAATTTTCAGGAGGAATGTGCAAAGAATGAGAGACTTCAGAGCCAAAGCCCTGTTCAGAAACACCACTGTCCCATGTGAGGCTGAGACGTTTGAGCATCACTCATGCATCACTCATGCCATCAATATAGATTGCCTATCGGTTCATTCAAGGAGGTACTTATTGACATTGAAATTGCTGCCTATGAAAACATTAGTTTTTTAGATACATTTTTGTCTTCATTTGTGTAGCTGTCGTTAATTACAGTATCATGTGATTACTGCTTACTCAAATAAAATAATATAGCAAAGCTTTTTTTAACCGTCTTATTCCTCGGAGGATCTCATGTCTTAATTAAAGAAACAGTTTACCTTTGATTTGAATATCTAGTAAATTACATTAATAACCGTCTTATTCCTTGGAGGATCTCGCGTCTTAATTGGGGAAACAATTCATCTCTGATTTGAATATCAAGCATGACTCTTCATTTCATAGCATATGTCGAAGTATAGGCTGGCATTTTGTTTGCTTGCATATACAATTAATCACTGTCCATTTGGAACAGAGCAAATGTAGACAATCGTTGATTTCCAAAGTTCCTATCTATTCATTGACCATGGAATCAAGTATGCTCCTCATCCAGATACTTGCTTTTGATGCCCAACAAAGTAACTGTTTTCAAAAGACAGGCTATACAAATAAGCAAAGGAGATAAGCACCTACACTGACTCACCATGGACAAGTGAGTGAGCTAATTTTGGTCCAAGTTGTCATTTTCTATCACATTCTGTCACCTTTTTCCTTAGAAGAAAAATGCTCATGGTTAACATTTTCTTTGTTTAAATTATCTTTTGCTAGCATTAACATTTAACAATTGAGTGTTTGAAGGAGATAGTGTTGATATTAAGAAAGAATAAGAGTTGCCATCAAAATTCTTTAACATAAAGTAAATGATGGATGTTCCAACCTAACCTTATCTCGCCCAAGAACTTGGTGGTCCAAGACTTTGCAAGCGCAAAAAGTTGGTCTCCTTTCGGCACAAAAAGCCTGCTATTCTCTTTTCTCTAGCTTGAAAAAGTTATTCATCCACATGCTTTTTCTGCCTTTGTGCACGTGAGATTAAAGGCAGGATCATATTGAAATTCTTTCAGATTTTGCAAAATTTTAATTACACAGAAGAACAATCAGAAAACAATCATCGAAAACCCACATTTTGTTACAAGTTTATGAACACTTTGCTTTTACATATTCAAAATCTGTCAAATCAAAGGGGTCCCGATGGGTATGGCATTTGTTCAAATAAGGACAAAGGAGTGAAATATCAAAGATTCTATTGTGGCTCCGAATCAAGCGAAATTGCAACTGAAGTACGTAACTCTTACTTTGTCTTTCTTATCTCCAGCAACCACATCAACCAGAGAAACACCCAATCAAAGCATGCCACATCAGTCATAAAGAGTTAAAATTAGTCTAAACGAGGTTGTTAAAATTGAGTGTCATCCTGTTTTTGTCCTTGTTCTGATCATATGTCTGTCACTCGTTGCCAAGAGTGGGTCCATTTATCTTGTCTCTTCTTCAGTTTAAATACTTGTATTATACATAAGAGGATAAAATACAATATAAATAAGAGGATTAATACAAACAATCCCACAGCTTATATTAAGCAAGCATGCATAAAATTGCAAAGCACTTTTTGATTTACTCTTGAAAAATTATTCCTCACAAGCAGAGAAAAAATCATGGGTTAAATATTTGTGATAGAAGAAAGTGCTGTTTCGAGACTCTTTGCCTTCAAGCTAATAAACTCTTTCACAGTCACCGAACGATATCGTGAAACTTGGCCTGATTTAACGATTGGCACAACGTTAAAATCCGTCGGCGGGCTGTAAAAGTAAGCCACCGATAACCTGTGCCTGTTCTGGTTCACGAACACACGATGAAGAACATTAGGAAATCGAGCATTCGACAGAATATGAAGAAGATCGCCGACGTTCACGACCAGCGCACCGGCAACAGGCTGCACTGAAACCCATCCAACTCCTTCTTTGAAAATCTGGAGGCCGCTAATTGTACTCTGATGCAGAATCGTTATCAGGGATGTGTCTGTGTGTGGAGCTAGACCTAATGCTCGATTTGGATCCGGACAGGAAGGGTAAGAGTTCAGCTGTAAAGCTGTGCTCGAACCAACCCAGTTTATGTCTTCTTGATCAGATATGTCCAATGATTTGAAAATGAGGTTTGTTAGTCGTTCTGCTAGAATCTTCATTTTCTTCTGATAAGTTCCCATGACATCACTGCATATGTCAACAAAAAGCACCAGTCACCATATTGAATTCACATAATGAATTGTATAAAGCTGCAAGTTCAAAGTTTGTTAGCAATTAAGTTTATTATCATTCACTTAAGCTAAATATTATAAAACTATTTTTCGACCGTATAATATTGTATATACAAAAGCTTTTTCCTATCCAAATGAAAAGCAACAATAGGTGTATAAATAGACGTTGAAAATGGACAAGTTTAGGAAGTAGTAATAGAAAGGAAAGTATAAGCTTAATATATAGGGGAATGATTCATGAAGTATGTATATAGCTTCTAGGCTTCACTTTTTTGTTCCCTAATATTAGAGCTATCTAATCTCTTTGATTTAAACCTGTGAGTAGGTAAATAAGTTTTTTCAGCCATCCTTTTTGCATTTTGCTTGATAGATCAGATGAATCTTTTAAGTAAATCATTAATAAGATTATATTGATGTTTGCTTCAAAAGAATATATATATATATATATATGTATGTATGTATATATAAGACTAGGTTATGCACATTCTATATATGCTTCATTCAGATTCAGTAGCTTCAATTTACAACTTTTTCTCTATTTCCCTTAAATCTTTCCCAAGAAAAAATATGAATTACGTGCATGTAATTGCATGGACTTACCAAAACCTTCCATGGTTGTTAGGCCAAAGTTCCTTAGCATGATCAAGCGGCGAACCCATGATAGTAAACCCTTCATGCCACATATACTTAGCAAAAAATGGAGTTATCCGCGCGATCCCATATCCGGTAGCTCCTCCGGAGGATCGTAAGGCCTTCAACTTCTGTCTAGCCGGCAGAGAGAACAGCCGGCGTGCCTGAGACTCAGCATCCTTCAAACAATTCAAAGGAATGCCATGGTTAATGAGCTGAAACACACCCCATTTCTCGCATGCATGGCCTAGAAGTTGTTCTACTTTAGGATCTCCAAGGTCGATAACCGGTACCGATAACTTGTGATCTGAAGATGATAATGAAAGATCATCGGATTTAGGCCAAAAATGGGAATCGGGTACAGAACGGAGAGAGTTGAAATCAATTGGGATGATGTGGTGGAGATGAAGAGGGTGTTCTCCATAGGCATCAGCGAGAGTAGTACTACTCATCATGTAAAGTATAAAGAAAAGAAAAGGCTATTGTATACTTTACTTCAGGTTTGTTGATTGAGGGTGTTTTGTTACTTCATTAGAATATATATATGTATTTAGTTAATCAAGTAAATAATAATACTAACTAGGGCAAATATAATTAAAGAAATGGAATTAGGTTAAGATGATGATACAATTGGAAGAGGAGGGGGTGGCTGTTGGACAATTTGATGTCTGTTTGTGGATTTGGAGGGATGTGAGAAGGGAGGAAGAATTGGTTGAATCAGACAAAACCCAGAACAAAATTTGCAGAAAGTTGTGGCATCTCAAAGGCTGAATACTTTCTTCTAATTTTATATTGGAAACAATAACATTAGGTCTCTAAGTTTTAACATTTTACAAATATGTACATAGTTTTTATTTTCATAACAAATAGGTCTCTAATTTCTTCTTTTTTCTTTTCTTACCAGGAAATTACTGAATAAGCTAATAAAGCTAAATACTTCAAAATTATGATTGTTAAAATTCAAAATGATAAAGGTAATTTGTTACAAATAAACAAATTAGGTTTTTATTTGTGAAAAATTAAATATAGGGACCTGAATGTTAATATTCTATTTAGTTTTTTGCACAATGAAATATTATTAAAAGCTGGGGGGCTCAGTTTTTTTGTAGCTTAATGTAGACAATTTGGTCAAGATTTGTCGTATACGAGCGGAAATTTTTGAAATTAAAAATAGGTTTCAGAATTTACAAGCAACTGAAGTTGTTCATTTCATCACCCCAAATGAAACGTGTAGAAAGTATTTCTAAACTATGGATTGATTCCATAATCTAAAAGTTAGTCAAAGACTTGAATGATTAATTTAGCTCAAAAAGAACACAATAATGGATTGAATTCTAAACGATGATCTTCTGTGTATGGCATGTTGGACTGGCCAAAAGAAACATGAAAAATGGTTGGTTGTTGCCGTTGAAAGTAGCTGTTGCTGTACATACTTCATGCTGCCT
>JAXCLQ010033455.1:0-24999 GCA_035584115.1 Cedrela odorata | reverse complement strand
ATATATATATATATATATGTGTGTGTGTGTGTGTGTGTGTGTGTAAATTGATGTTAATTGTGGAATTTGGAATGGCGTAATTGTAGAAGTGAAATTGAATCTCGGCAATTTCGGTAGGTCGAGTTTGTTTTAAATATTTGGGAGTGTTGGAATTTGATTATGCCGATGTGATGGAAAATGAATTGTTGGGAAATGATAACATTTAATAAATTCGGAAATGTTATGCTAAATGTGTTCTGTTTCCGAAAATTGTGATAATATGCATATAGATGTGTAAATATATTAGTATATATGTGAGAACGAAATAGTGTAAGAATGGTAATAAGTTTATATTAGAAATTTATTAATGTTGAGTTTATAAATATGGAAGTTGTAGAAAGGTAGTGGCAAGAATTGGCACGTGACTAAAATAGGTTGTGTTAATTTGTTTTAGGTATGCAACTTTAATATAAGAATATATTCGGGAAGAGCAAGAACAAATGTAAGTAGATCGTGCATGCATTTTAATGTTTTGAAAATTATGCGATATCCAATGTTTGATGAAATGATTAATGAAATGTTTATGAATTTAAATGTTTATGCCAATATCACATTTATAGAATAAATATGTAATGTTGTCGATGTGTGAAATGTTTGAAAAAAAAATGTGTTTTATGGCTTAGTCATTAGTTATGTTATTCTAATCTAGCTGGATCTCGTGTTAAAGACGAGATTTGTAGGTTAGTAAGAATTCTGTTTAGCACGTCGTGCGCGCTTCTGTTATATGTAAATGTGAATGACCGCTTAATGCGGAACACGTGATCACGTTTTGTAACTAGGTCACCTTGGGTGCAGGTGACATTAATTGATTAAGCCATTCTGAATATGTTTGTATTTTGAATGAACTTGTCTGAAAATGTATTGATTGTTTAAGCTTTCATATTTTATACTGCATCGACATATAACACTTGCATGATTTACTTACTGAAATGTTTATCTCACCTTTTATTGAATAATTTATTTTTCAGATAATAGCACATAAGGATGACTGAGTACGCAAGCGAGGATGTTAGTCGTATTCGTAATTTTATTTTTATATATGTAATTTGTAGATTAGCTAAGTAATGTATATAGACTTGTAGGTTAATACGAATATTTTTAGATATGAAGTTGATAATCTATTTGTATTACTAAGAGTTGTATTATATGTACACTTATAGGTATATAAAAAAAAAATTGTGGACTAGAAATGTTTAAGTTTTGTGTAAATAAAATATAAGTATGTATTTGCAGTTAGTAAAAAACAGGTGTGACATCTTCATTAATTCTAACCATCTTCTTTGTCTCAAATTCAACTCTTTCTGAGTAAATAGATACTTCAAACTTTTATGGTTAGTAAAAATTTGGCAGGTTTCTCCTTACAAATAATACCTCTAAATCTTTAAGGCATCCTATGTTGCATCAATACACAACCTTGACCTTTCCTCGAAGCATCACTATATATCACATATCCTCCACTACTAGATGGAATTGTCAGAACCGGTGCTGTCACCAAACTATTCTTTAGCTCCTAAAAACTTCTTTCACATTCCTCACTCCATACAAATTTTGTAACTTTTCAAGTTAGCTTTGTCAAGGGTAAAGCTAACCTAGCGAAACCTTCCACAAATCTCCGGTAATATCCCGCTAAACCTAAGAAACTCCTTACTTCGTTGATCGTTAAGGGTCGCTCCCAATTAACTATTGCTTCAACTTTAGCTGGATTAACAGATATCCCATCCTTGTTCACCACATGACCAAAAACACCACATGTTTCTGCCAGAATTCACATTTCTTAAACTTAGCATACAACAACTTTGAAGCATTATCCTTAAATGTTTCTTATGGTCATCATCACTCTTTGAATACACCAATATATCATCAATAAATACAATTACAAATTGATCGAAATATGGCTGAAATACCCTATTCATTAAATCCCTAAAGATAGCTGAAGCATTCATTAACCCAAAAGGTATCACCAAAAATTCATAATGCCTATATTGAATACGAAAAGTAGTCTTTGATTCATCCTCATTCTTGACTTTAATGTGGTAATATCTTGACTTTAAATCAATTTTAGAAAATACACTCGCTCCTTGCAACTGGTTAAATAAATCATCAATCCGAGATAAATGAAACTTATTCTTTATTGTGGCATGATTCATTCTCCTGTAAACGATACACAATCTTAGGGTGCCATCTTTTTTCTTAACAAATAACACTAAAGCACCCCAAGGTGAAATGCTAAAGCGGACAAAACCCTTATCTATAAATTCTTGCAGTTGACTCTTTAATTCTCTTAACTCCTCATGCGTCATTCTATAAGGTGCTATAGAAATGGGCAACGTGTCCGGTCCTAACTTAATATCAAACTCAATCTCCCTTTTAGAAGGTAATTTGGGCAAATCCTCTAGAAACACATCTTGAAATTCTGAGACTACAGGAATATTCCCCACATACATCTTAGTCCCACCCCCCTTAACCACATAAGCTAAAAAACCTTCACACCCTTTTTCTAATAACTTCGTGGCCTTAATTGCATTTATCAACCCTTGACTTATCACTAATCGTCTCCTCCCAACACTAAATTCTGATTGACCCAAAATGTTAAATACTACTTTTTTCGTAAAATAGTTTACTACCGCATGATAGGTGGCTAGCCAATCCATTCCTAAAATAACATCAAAATCACACATCTCTAGAGGAAATAAATGTACAATAAATTCCCTCTCCTCCATACTAATTTTACAGGCTTTATAAACCCGTTGTATCATCACACTTTCACCTATAGGTGTGGCCACAGACATCACATACTTCAAAGATTTAGGAGGTTTATTAGAAAAACAATCAAATGCATATGACATAAAGGAATGGGTAGCACTAAGATCAAACAATACTTTAGCTTTTTTACTAAAAAGAGTCAGTGTACCTGTTGCCACTTCGTTCGACGCTTGTGTATCCTACTTGGTGAGAGCATACATACGTCCCGATACCTTCTACTTCTTGTTATGATTTTCTACTTCACTCTCTCTAATATCCACTCTCCTATTCGGATAGTTTTTGATTATATACCTTTGCTTCCCGCAAGCAAAGCAAGCTCTTGACACCCGATGACAAATTCCAGGATGGAATTTCCCACAAGATTCACAAGAAGTATGCATTATTTGCATTGCTTGCTTATTATTGCCTATATCTCTAAAGTTAACTCTTCTCGGAACAAGTTTACCTCCATTACCTCGCTAAAATGGATGTCTTTGTGTTCTGCCATTATTTACCCCTTGCTTATCTCCTGTCTTCCTAATGAACTATTCCCAAGCTTTTTGAGATTCATCTAAATCCCTTTCTGTAATAATTGCTTAGTCTACCAAATCCGTGCATATATTGAGTTTCAGGATGGACAACTGCAACTTGATTGCTGGACGCAATCCTTTTAGGAAATGCCTACATTTTCTTTGCTTATTTGCAACTAAGATCGTAGCAAATCAAGACAAAGTTGTAAATTCTACCTTGTATTCTAACACTGATTTATCTCTAACCCATTGTGGAAAATACTTCTCCAAGAAAGCTTCCTCAAACAACTCCCACATATTCGGTCTCCCCTCCAATCGAGTTCTCAACAATCTAGCTTTAGATCCCACAATGATCTACCTCTCCTTGTAATACAAACGAAGCAAAAATCACTTTTTACTCTTCACAACACCTGAGAGCGGTAAATATTTTTCTCCATTTGCTTAATCCAAGCTTCTGCCACCATTGGATTTATGCTCCTTCTAAATATCGGTGGATCTAACTTCTTAAATTGCTCTAAAGTTACAACCCTATTACTATGCTCATTGCCATTAGGTTGGTTCTCACTCCCTTTACTTCTTAGGGCACCACTACTTCGAGTAATACCCTCATTCAATTTATTTTGTTATTTCATCATCCTTATTATCATGTTCATGACAGAATTCTCATCTCCGGCATCCCTTGCAGGTTGCCCCACTCTATGAACATTCCGAGGGACTCTTGAACTCGATGCATTAGCTTTTGATTTTTCTTTACGAGACATTTTCCTTTTTGAAATAACTATATTAGAGATATATAAGTCATTAGTATTTAAGGGATACAATAATACATTGAAATTTTCTTTATTAATCCACACTCCACTAAGAAGTAAATATAACATAATCCAACAATTCCTCAATACAAAGTTATAGTACAATAACATGTTATATATCATTATATCATAATATAACAAGATCATTCTTACAATAAGTACAAAATTTACAATCTTTTTAAAAGGGTAGCTATATAAAATATACAACAAAAAGAATGACCCACATAACTAAAGTCATAACTACAAAAAGGTTAAAATACATATACAAATCTACTTATAAAACTTCTTAGTAGGGTTAGGCCCAACACTCCACCAGCCATTTGGATCCCTTACTATATTCGGCGGTTCAAAAGGCCTTTCTACCTTAGAGGAAAAATGTGCCAATGTTACCGGTCTTCTCTTACTACTTTCACCCCTTAAGCTTCTATTCACCCTTTTTGCCTAACCTTTTGAGGTTCTAAAAGCTTTATTATATCTCCTTATTCAATATATATGCCGGACCATAAGTTTATTCTAATTCACTTCGTTGTCATAAACCCTTTAGCCCTTAAGTGCATCATTCTTAACTTCCTCAGAAACTCCCAGATCTGGATCGATGTCCGAAAACTACATGTTTCTACCCCGATAGCCTCTATAATAATTGGCACTCACTCTCACTCTATTCCTGTCTGCCCTAAATTTCTTGAAGTCTTTCACAAGAACACTTCCTAAAACACATTGTTCTCTTCTATCCACACATATCCATAGGTCATACTTAGTTTTAGCCATCTACATCTAAAATGAAACAAGGTTAGATCCCAAAAAATATTCGCAATTATACTCAATTAAACAATAAATGTCTAATATTTATTAATATATTACTATTACATATATATATATATTTATGTATATTTTTCCTATGCTTCCTAATTAACCTAAAGTCTACAGAATCCTAACCTAAGCTCTTATACCACTAACTGTCACACATTTTTACATATATTTAACCTCAAATATCATTGTCACTTATAATATACAATGAATCACTTTTATTATACAAATCCTACATAGTTCAATTTACAAAAGTTCTTATGCATACAAATCTATAAACATTATTTAGTTAACCTACAATTACATATATCCAAAAACTTCAAATATGCCTAGTACCCTCGCTTGTGTACTTGGTCACCTTTATGTGCTATTATTTGAAAAATAAAATTTTTATAATAAAGAGTGAGATAAAATCTCAGTAAGCAAATCATACATCTTTTTATATGTCGATGCAGTACAGAATATAAAGGTTTAAATAATCAAAGTGTTTTCAAACTTTCAAAATCACATAGAATTTATTTATAATATAAACACATTCAAAACGGCTAAGTCAATTAGTGTTATCTGCACCCACGGTGACCCGGATTCAGAACGTAATTACGTGTTCTGCATGTAGCAGTCTTTCTCATATTCATATAATAGAAACGTGTGCAACGCGTTAAATAAAATTCTTACTAATCCACAACCCTCGCATTTAACTTGAGACTCGATTAGGCAGAATAGCATAACTAATGACTAAGCCATAAAAATACATTTTTATTCAAACATTTTACACATCGACAACATTTCATATTTATTTTCTAAATGCGATATTGGCGTACAACAGTTAAATTTACTATTTCCAACTTTCATTTCATAAAACTATATCGGCATACCAATATGTTAAAATCACATTTTCTTCATTTAACAATCATTTCGTAAAATCATATCAATATACCCAAAGTTAAAACCACATTTTCATCATAACATTAGATATCGCATAATTTTAAAACATCAAAATCCATGACAATCTACTTACTTCCATTCCTGCTCTCCTTGAGTGCGTTTTTATTCAATGGTATGTACCTAAAATCAAATTAACACAATCTATTTTAGTTACGCGTTAATTTTTGCCGCAATATTCCTATGACTCCACTTACCCTAACTTAACAATTTATGAATTTCTTAAAATAGACTTATTACCATATTCACTCCATTTCCATCATTTCATACATACCTATACCTATACTTATACAACTTTCAGAAAAACACACATTTGGCAAAAAATTTCTGAATTTCTCAATTGTTGCCGTTTTCCCCCAATTCATTTTCCGACAACACCCACATTATCAAATTCCAAACATTCCCAATTATTTCACATAAACTTGGCTTACCGAAAATTGCTGAGATTCAATTTCAATTTCACATTTACGCCATTCTAAATCCACAAGTAACGATTTATTATCCCAATTCAACAATACACACACACACACACACATACACACACACACACACACACACACACACACACACACACACACACACACACACACACACACACACACATATATATATATGCAACAATTTTCTTCTCCACCAATTTAAATTACCATAAACACATATTATACCCTATTAATATTTAACTCTTCACTTATAATTTAATTATCCATCTCTAATTTCTTAATTTTAATTTAACATTAATAATATAACTTTATACATCCCTACTTCCTAATTACAATTTAACATTAATGATATAAATTTGTCCATATCTAACTTCCTGCTACAATTAGCACTACTAACATGAATTTATTCATATCAAGTTTTCCTACTACAATTAGGCATTAAAACATGAATTTGCTCGTCTTTGATTTCCTATTACAATTATACTCATGACATACACATGTTCTAATTTCCACTAATTTCCCACATCATATAGAATTTAAAGCAATATCCATTTTAAATCTCCTAATCATAATTTAACATGAGTAATATAAATTCTACTACAAATACCATAACAATTCACTAAACATGCTACACCAAAATAATACTAATTTTTTACTACAATCTAGCATTAACAATTAACTAAGCTTAGTACATTAAAATAATAAAATATTATTTAAAGGAAACTTGAAAATTTACCACTTTCCTTCTTTTCCTCTTATTTCTTTTTTCACTCTTTCTACCTTCTCTAATTTGCCTTGTACGTATCCCTTCCTTTGCATTTCTTAAATTGAAAACATCCTATTTTGTTTAAGTATAATTGCATAAAGCACATAGATGACTTGGATTACTTCAATCAAATCCAATGGGCCTCCCTTTTTTTTCCCAATTTCCATCAAATATTAATTAATTCTAATTTCTTAAGACACATGGATGGCTAAGATTAATTTAACCATTCCATGGGACCACATTTAGCCACCTCATTTTCCCAAACTTAGCCTTTATATTCATCCTTATCCATCTTATAAAACATGCCTAAAATTGTGTTAAGTGAATGATTTAGATTAAAACAAATGGATGGTTAGGATTGTGTAGAGAATTTTGGCCAAAGCTTAATATTTATTTATTTATTTTACTTTATTATATACATATATATAAACTTGGGCTTGGGCCTAAATAATTAAATTGGGCCAAATACATATAAATATATATATTATATTCTTAGCTCACTTAATTTTATTTTAATCTATAATCTAGAATTCCAAAAATGACCTTGTTAACAATAAAATTTTCATATCTATCCCTCATGTCTACTACATTTTTCAAACTTATAAAAATACCCTCATACATTTACTTTATATCATTGCTTAATAATTATAAGTTCTACAAAGGAAATCGTATGTGTTACATTTGGTGCATCAACTCATAATTTTAATTCATTTATCAAACCGGTTATTGTCATTGATGGAACTTCTCTGAAAGGGACATACAGGAGAATTATGTTCATTGTAGCCGCTTTTAATGGAAATGATCAAATTTATCCTTTAGCATTTGGGTTGGGGATTATGATAACGATACATTGTGGGAATGATTTTTCCTGAAACTTAAAAAAGCAGTTGGAGCATTATCGGATTTGATGTTTATATTAGACATCATAATAATATCGAGAATGGGATACGTACAATGTTTCCTGAAGTGTCCCATGAATTTTGTACGTTGCACGTTTAAAGGAATATGAAGGCGAAATATAAGATGTAATTATGAAAGCTTGATGCGTTCATGCCATGGTGTTTTCTTACAGCGAAGGTGTACCGAGTAAGTGAGTTCAATGAACATATGGCAAAATCACAAGCTATACATTCAAAAGCTACGAATTATTTGGAGATAGAAGTTGGATTCAACAATGGGCCCAATCTTACTTTCCTGTCTGAAGATATGACATGTTGGCTACAAACATTATAAAGAGTATTAATGCTATAGTAAAGGTTTTATGGTAGAAGAGTGGTAGTTGCTGGAATGGATGGTTACCTAATTGATGCGGGACAGAAGAAGATTGACGAACAAGAAGAGTTATCTTGTACAATGACGATCTATCCTATATCCCAATTTGAGTTTGAAGTTAAAGATAGGGACAATCACTCAGTTGTAGACTTGCGAAAAAAGTCATGTAGTTGTCGATTGTTTGATCTATAGAAATTATCTTGTGCACACACATTAGCTCAATGAGATATATTCGAGATAATTACAACTCCATATGTTCACAGTATTACACAAACAATGCACTTATATCGGAATACACAAATTTGATTTACATTTTGGTGTGAGTATGGTTGGGTGGTCCTAAATGAGGCACGAGCCATTGTAGTTAAGCCACAGATAGAAGTGTTCGTATCGGTCCTCATTAAAAGGAAGTTGGCCACAATTGGAAGACATATTAGAATATAATTGCTCCTCTGATTGATTAAATGTGATGTAACCGACATTTGTATATTAAATTTTTTATTTTTCATGTGATTTTGTGAATATTTTTTGTAATGGCCCAAAATTTTTCCATAATAAGTACCATAGGATATCAACGACTAGAATGAAAATTTTCTAAACTTAAAGGGGCTAATGTGCAATTCATGACAAATAAAAGAAATAATTATAAAAAAATAAATTTTAGTGGACAAAAACTATAATATAGTTAATTTAAGCCCATTATTGTTGCAAATAGTTGGCCCATTATTGTTGCAAATAGTTGGCCCATTATGGTTATAAATAGTTTGCCCATTATGGTTGTAAATAGTTTTCCCATTATTGTTGAAAATAATTGGCTCATTATTTGTTGTAATGGTTGGCCCATTTTCTAGAAATTACTACACAAATCTAGCCAAATGAAGAAGAAATGGGAAAATGAAATTAAACCTCTCCCTATCTTTATCTTAACCAAGAGATGAAAGGGGAAATTAAAAGAAAATTTCAGTTTTTCTAGCATATTTGAGAGAAGAAGAGACCGTGAGGCAAAGAAGGAAGAAAGGAGAAAGAAAGAAAGAAGAAAGGAGAAGAAAAGGGAAGAAAACTGGAGAAAGAGAAATAGGCTGCTAATGAGGTAAGGATTTCTTCCAATTTTTCTAAAATTCTGAAAAATTTGGTTAGTGTGGTGCTAATATGTATAGGATGAAATTGGAAGTTATGTATGTGGTTTGATTTGGAAGTTGTGGGCAGTGAGAGTTATATATGCAGATTGCAGTGAATAATTCTTGCATATGGCAATGTTTGTTTTATATAAACTGCAATATTTTGGCCATGCATAATGGATGAGAAATGTGAGATTTAAGAGTCAATAATGCATAAAAATGGTGGAAATGTTTAATATGTTATATGACAGCGAATGTAGTGTGTATATGGCTGTGTTTTGGGGCATGGAATATGGAAAAATTGTTGGAAACGTAAAATGGTTGTATATGTGTAACATCCCAAATTCGAAAATGTTACCAACAGGTGATGGATCCCATAATCACTATAAGCCTCTAACAAACCTGTTATAACGACTTGACTTTAATAACTAAATATGACATCCATGCACACATACAGTTCCAAAATGGGCTTCTTGCTCGAAACCATGCATACATATATATATATATATATCAACTATATCAAAGTTTACACACATTATCTGTACATGTACATGATTTCAAAATATAGCAAAATGTTGACTACATTCTGTTTGAATGTAGGACTCTTTACTATGCTTGATTGACTTAACCCACATTAGTAACTGCAGCCATCTTCCTCTTCCTTGCACGTCTCCACAAAAATCAATCATGGCTCACCAATATGGACGGTCTTGCAAAACTGGGGAGTGAGAGGAGTCAGATCTTTTGAAAGACCTGGTGAGTGGAGCTAAAAATATTTAAATTAAATGTTAGAAAAATAAATAAAGAATCTAAAATAAATCTTGTTAGGAAAATCTATTGAACGGAAGTAAAAGTAAATCATATTCAAACTCTGCTACATTTAAATCTCTTTTTTGAAACTGAAAACATCAATACACTATGCCCGAGAATGTATCATCCGGTCGTTCAAATATACTATGCTCGGGAATGGGTCATCTAGTCATTATAAAGGGGAGGAACCAGGAGCGTCTTTCTGATTCTCCCATCTATGATCTGTGCACGTCATTAAATATCGTGTATCTGAGAGGCTCCATAAAAATAAAACATCTTAAATTTCTTCTTTTAAATACTTTTCTCAAAACTAAGTATTTAAAAAAAAAACATAGTAAACCTTGTTTTTTTCAAATACTAAATTTCAACATCAATTCTCAAAACGCTCTTTCTAAAACTCATGTTGAAATCATTATAACATCATGAAGTCATAAATTCAATAAATAAGTCATATCAAACTAAAACAGTAAATCTCATCAAGATTCGATCATAAGTATAAATATCGGCAAATCTCATAAAACATATGCAAATCTTTAAAACTCATCCTTTCCTCATCAAGAATAATCTCAATTACTTTTTCATAAAAAAAAATAAAGGAGTAAGTACTCCACTCACAAATTTAGAACGTGGCCAACAAAGCTATGGTGGCATTAATGATGGATCCCGTCGTCGATCTACAAACTGACACTTTTGTTAGAATAATGGCTTTTCATAATTATACAGCATAAGTAAACAACAAGTTATTCATAAATTATCATCTCCATTGATAAATTAGGATATCTAGGATCTCTATGAATTTTACGGAATCTAATTCAAAATTACGAAAGTTAAGAAATTACCAAAACAATTTCTGCCCTTTAATATGCAAATTTACTGAACATACACTAACTTCAAAAATTCATTACGGTCATTCGATATGGAATTTGGAGCTGAAATTTTTTCAGTATATGCTCTTATGAGTCTAGTTTTAGCATGTTTTTATGGATCTTGATTTCGTTACATAAAACTCAAGTTACGGTCAAATTAGTGACTGCTGTGTAGGGGATTTCATTTCAGGTCTCAATACCAAATTACCATATTCAAAAATTCATTGCCATCACATGCAGTCATGAAAAATTCTGAAATTTAATTATGTTAGACCTGGGTATGTCTATATTATGCTAGGTTTTATGGTTTGTCGTTTTGAATTATATAACTCGAGATATGGTCCATTCTTTACACCCTACTCACCCATAATTTCTGCAACAAGTATGCCAAATATATGCATCTAATTTCTACCCCACACTCGTAAGTACGACCAGGCCTTTAACTCAACATTTTCTAGCTTTAAATTATGCATTTTCATGACCAAAACATATCCAAAATAAGTTATATTCATTCACACACATAAACACATTAACAAGACTCAATTAACCATCATATGCTCAAATATAATGCACCACCCCTTTCACCAATTTACCCCATTCAATTTATAGGCTACCTATTTCACCATTTCTACTTCAATTTGTTAACAAACATACATTAAAGCCACTGACCCAGCTGGCCAAACCAGCACCTTCCATAACCAAATCAAAAGCCATGCATTTCAACACCAATAACAATTCTACAGGCCTCCTTACACCATATCTTCATATCATCACATCAAACCTCATCATCATTTAACATCCAAGCATTTAGGGTTTCATGATCTCATCATCAACTTTATCTCAATCATCTTTCAAACATGATTCATGCATCAAAACAACAACAAAACACATAACCATATAACATAACTATATATCATTACCATACAACCGAAACCCATGAAATAAGTCAACTTTTACTCACCTTAATCAAGCCTTATTCATGCTTCATGGCTTCTTTATGCTTGGTTTAATCTTCAATCACCTTATTTGACTTGAATTAAACTTGATTTGTCTAGCTCTCTCTCCTTCTAGCTCACAGTTTTGAAAGGAAAATGGTTAAGCTTTTTGGTTGTTTTGGTTCACGTCAAGGGATTGGACTCCTCATCCAATTTTTGTTTCACTTACTTATTTATATGTTTGGTAAATAAAAAGGGAAAATGGTAGAGTTTTCTAGAGCTTTTGGATATTTTAATGAGTTATTATATTTAAATAAATTATTAAGTCACATGCTTTAAATTGAAAATTTTCCACCACTACTTCTAACTTTATTAAACTTAATATATACCACATATTCTTTGCTTAAGTGGCTAGCTCTCTTTGGTCCAAAATACTCAAATTATTATTTATTTTGGGCTTAATTAAATTTTTTTTAAATGGATATTTATTTTGGGCTCAATTAAATTTTTTTTAAATGGATATTTATTTTGGGCTCAATTTATTCCTAATAGCCTTTACTTGATTTTGGGCCCATTTTATACATACACTTAGGCCCATTGATCTATTCCATGCATCAACTATTGGCCCAATATAGTAAATTCATTTTCCATTTAGTTTTACCCCGCAAATTCGAAAAAAAAATTATCTGACCACCGAAATCTTAGTTTAATTATTTCCGTATTTTTTTGGCCATTACAATATGGCAGTGTTTTGGTTGTGCTTTAGGCCTAAGAAGTGTATATTTAAAGTGTCAATGTGCATGTAAATTGGTTACTAAGTCGTAGAACTAAAATTTGGTAAGGCAGGGGTAGTGTCTTATTGTTGGAATTTCTGATCTAGGCTCAATATTTTGTTTATAAAATAAATTATAGACTTTCGATTTTAACACTGTAAAATTTGGTGAAAACTAGACACATAGAGGAATAAATGAGCTTGTTTCATATAGAAACGAATTTGCAGTAAATTCCAGAAGTGATTACCTTGTTTTGGGACTACACACTGCTTCGTGTCTATGCAGTGTATACTCAACTAGTTATAACTTGGACATAAGAAATCAGAATCAAGATTATAAAGGGATACAAAAACTAGACGTAACAAAGAATAATATAGTTAAAAATTAGGCCTTTTCATCAAGAAATGAGTTCCCATAAAATTCAGAAAACTAGTGCCCTATTGTGGAATTGAATTGGAATAGTGTCCGTTCATTTAAATATAAGTTGAGCTATAAAATTCCAAATAAGTCACCATAAAAAGCTATAGAAAGTAGACCTATGAGAGATAAACATATTTAAAATTTGGATTAAAATGTGTTTCCAGTTAGTCACAGCAAAATTCTAAACTCACCCATGTTTCGAAAAGATATTGCTTAGGAAAATTGTGATGAAAATTGTGATTTTTCTAGATTAAGTAACAGAGGTCCGAGACATTTTAATTTTACTAAGGATTATTGTTATATACAATATATTTATTTGTGTATATGGCAAGTATATGTGGTTATGAGTTTTGATGAGGGAAATGTATTTATAAATAGTCGACCCAGTTAACCATCAACAATGCAACAACTTAGACAAGGTTAAACGCAAACCAGTGAGTGGATATTTTATTTTTCAAAACATTATTTATGCAAAATGTTTTGAAAGCTCGATTTAAGTGGATCTTTACATATTTTTATCTTTTTTACACTACATTATAAAAATTATTGTTTTATGCACTAAGAAATAGTTTTATTGTTACTGATTGAGAACAAAATGATTGAATAAAAATGTTTTGGAAATTGATTTGAATTGTTCAGCTATTTTATGAATCTAGAGTTATGAACATTTTATATGTATGAAAATTAATATGTTTGGTGTAAGGGTAAATTTATAAAAAATGTGGTTGGATATTTATAAACTGTTCTATGGATGGATTGATGTATGATAAATGGATTTTGTGTTGGAAATTGATAAATATATTGAAAGATTGTTATACGAATTTTATGATTTGATTGTTGGAATGCATCTGTATAAATGTTTCGCCCTTACCAGGGAGAGGCATAAGGGAGAGGTTACATATTTCTACCTATATTTGAGAAATGAGTAATGAAGTTTGCAAAATGGTGTATTTGTACCTTTAATAGATCAAGGGTAAGGGAAAGGTTACTAACTTTCGCCTTTACCCATTGATATAGGGTAAATGGGAGGTTACTAACTTTCGCCTTTACTCGCTGATATAGGGTAAAGGGAGGTTACTACTAGATAGGTTGGTATCTTACACCGCACCTCTTATTTAAGCCAACGCTAACGAGTGGGCTTATTAATTTTATTATATATACTGATGTAAAATAACTTGTTAGTGGGTCTCGAGATGCCAACCCGATGTGTGCACCGAGGGATGTCTCAGAGGATAGTTTCTTGGTAAGCCTAGAAATTTAATTGATCATCCACAGATTTTATACATGAAAACTATTTCATATTGCATTGATGATTTTAAGTGAATGGTTTTTAATTTCTATGGAATGTTATATTTTAAATTTTATACTCTTACTCTTCATCTATATTTTGTCATTACCTTTTATCCACTCACTAAGTCATTAGAACTCACCCCCTTACTTTTTCAGTTTTGTAGGCTAGACAATAAATTAGAAACAAGAAAAAAAAATTTTCAGCATAGTGGAGATACAAACAGAGGAAAATGATACACACTACAGTAACTAGGGTCTATGGGTTTGTCATGCATGGTTCAGATAGTAGTATGTGTTAGAGTTAGGACACAAATAAATTCAAAATTGAGAATTTTTGTTTGAAGTCGACAACTATAGGTTTTGGACAGTTGTTTAAAGAGAGAGTTTTGAATGGGAATTTAGAATTAAGGTGAAGATTGAGAAATATGATACGAGATTTCATTTGATTATATTATTTTGGTTAGATAATTATTGTTACTAGAAAATCGATTTGACAAAATTTATTGTGATAAGATAGGAATATAAAACAAAATATGATTTAGTATTAATTGTTTTTTAAGAGCTGGGAAGGAAATGTGTTAGAATTAAAGGGGATGTGATATTTGTAGTACACATAGTTTAGAGATATATGTATGGGTAAGAATATGTATGCATATGTGATCAAATCCAAAATGAAAACACATACTTTAGTTTAAAAGGCTCTTATGTTTATATATGTAAATTATGGGATGATACCCCCAATTATTCCACAGCAAAAGTAGTGTCTTATCTTAAAAATTTTTAGGATAGTTTTTTTAAAGGGTTAGAATTGTAGAACCTGAAATTTTGATATAAATTAAGTTTATAAAATTTTGCATTAATGATAAGGTTTCGACATATTAAGTTGTGAGAGGAATTAATCAAGGTTATGCATGCATATCTAACCCAGAATTTAGACATAAAATGCTATAGATATATATACATAAATATGTGCTTATCATATCTATTACTTTCATGATCATTACAAATTACATAAGGATTAGATTGAAGAATTTTTAAAACTCAAGGGGTTAATCTGTAAAATTGCCATAATTTAGGGAAATAGTACAATTAGTGAAAGATGTGGGGCCATTATAAAAAATTTATATTTGTTGAGTATATAGCCTAGGATGTAATATAGGCCCGAAAAGAGGGACCCCGATTATAGTAGGGGAGGAAACGCCTTAGAACCAAAAGAGAAGACTCAAAAGCAATCAGGACTAAGACCTCGCGAAGATTTAATAAGGACCACAGGAGCTCCATTTTAAGACCTTTCTTCCATAGTGTAACACCCCAATCGGAAATCCCAATCTAAATTCTAGCAAAGTATCCTCTAAATATTCATCTATTTCACTCTACAAATAATCCTCAAATATATAACACATGATTCTCATATATATATATATATATAACCCCATCCATCAATATAAGATCTAGGTTTCTTCCTTATGATTCATAATTATGAATTATATATATAGATAAACTTAAATATATCCAAAAGCCACAGTACGATGATAATTATATCACAAAATGAAACATAGGTTTCTAAACTGTGCAGACTAGATGCCCACCATATCAAGTTTCTTCAATTGTTGAAGCTGAGGAAGGCAATACCCTTGTTTTCTACCAATTACCTAGAAGGGGAAAAATCTAAAAAAAAATGAGATTATACATCTTAGTAAGTAGACCTGTTAAAATATTTTAATAAAATCATGATATAATGTATTATACAATTTTTAACATACAAGAGCATTGTGAATAAAATCAATGTCATCCTTTTTAAAACAATGTTGTATCTCCAATAACCATATAAACAAATACCATGTAGATGAAAAGTTTTTATCTTAATAAAAACAAAGTATTTATAGTAGAGTCATGTAGAATAATTTCATAATGATCAATACATGTCTTAGGCTTTATTTACTATCGTGTATAATTTCTATCCATAAACTAACTGTGGAAATTCATAGAAAGATGGCACACTAGTAGCTAGCCTCAAAGGCCAATGACACCATAAACATGCTCCAAAGGCATATGTATAGTATGATGCACCCCCAAAGGCTAATATATTGGATAAGGACTCTGGTGGTGGCTCTCGCCAAGAAGGAGTAATATGCAACTCACAAATCTAACAAACAGAATAAAGGACTCTGGAAGTTGCTCCCATCAAGAAGGCGTAGTACGCAACTCCCAAGTCTATCAAATAAATTAAGAGACTAGAGGTGGCTCCCACCATGAAGGTGTAGCACGCAGCTCCTATATTCTAATCACGAACATACTCTTATACACTAGGTTCAGTGGAGCCAAATCATATAATGCCATACATATACATCTCATCCATAAACATGTTCTTGTAAACCATATTAATAAATCATAAGAGTTATTAACAATTATATACTTGTTCAAAATAGAATTAAGAATATTTTCTTACTTAAAAATAGTAAATCATGTACATATCCGTAAAATGCTTTCGTCTTATAAATCAATATGTACATGTAAAGAAATAATTTAAGGTTCATATACATAATTAATTAAAATATGTCTCATAAATTGTCTACTCACAGAGATCGTCAAATTTTTATATTTCACAATCTACGTTGTCTAGTTCTTCTCGAACGTGAGGTGTATCTACACGATCTATAGATATATATATATTAGTTAATAATTATCCTTTCACATCATAAAATACATGCTTAAATGATTTAGAATGCCTAAATCCCTTAAATCTTCTCATTCTCTTTTTCTTCCATAATTCATCCTCTTTTTTTCTTTCTTCTTCTTCTATCACTCACTTCTTTTCTATTTCTTTTCATTTATGCTCAACTGTCATCAAATATTAGTAAATAACCACACATTCATAAGCCATGATAATCCATAATCATCAATCCTCCATCTACAACAAATTTCTTGAAATATTAAAGTCTAGCTTGAATTCCATGTTGATGTCCTAATTTTGAAAACTCATAACTTTATTTTCGTAATTTAATTTGAGATGATTCTAGTTGGATAAATTCCATAGATAATTATAATTTAATGGAAAAATAACTTAATTAAATTTCATGAAAAAAACCTGAAGATTTATCCAAATTCCCGAGCCTACTCTGTAACAGGGATTCATGCAGATCAGTCCATTTCAACAATTCATAACTCTTTCTTTACTTATTGGATTTAGGTGATTCAAAGTCCAAAATTCTCCTTGACATGTCTAGATTCTAGAGAAAATATCAACAAAATACAAACACAAAAACCTCAAACCTAGAAATACCAAAATTAACCCCTATTCAGTAAGCTTAATTCCCTTATTTTTGCTTATCATTTTATTTTCTTGTTCAAACTTTCAAATCCCATTTTAATCCTAAATAATTAAACATAAATTCATGCTAGATATATAGAATTTCGTATTTCTTATACTCATCAATTAATTCCTCAACAAAATCATGAAAACTAGTTAGAGAAATTGAAGAAACTCACATTGATTACAAAATAAGCTTGACACCTTATAGAAGATCTTGATTTTTAATGAATGAAAGCCAATTTTTGAAGAGTGGAAGAGTGTTACGGGTTGCCAGGAAGAAGAATGAAGAGTGTAGAGAGTTTTTAGGTTTTATAAAGATATTTGCTTGGCTATTATCATTTTAGTCCTTCAACTTCTCAAAGTCTACCAATCAAGTCCTTAAATTTTAAATTTAAGCAATTTAGTCCATTTTTTTATAATATTTCCTTTACAAAACACTTCATATGAAAGTTAATCCGTAATATTTTTACCAATTTATCCTTCATAAATTTCTAATTTCTAATTCGTACAATCGAAAAGGAAGAAAAAATCACGGATGTTACAATCTACCCTACTTATAAAAATTTCATCCTCAAAATTTACTTACCAGTTACGTTGAACAAGTGAGGATATTGAGTTTGCATATCTTCTTCTCTTTCCCATGTAACTTCCTCATATGATTGATTTCTTCATAGGACTTTTACAAGTGGAATGGTCTTGGTCCTCAAAACTTGATCTCTTTTGTCTAAAATTTCCACGAGTTGCTCTTCATTAGTCAAATTTTCTTCTATATACACAGGCAAGTCCCACAAAATATGGGAGGGGTCATACACATACTTCTTAAGCAAAGACACGTGAAAAACATTGTGAATCCGAGATAGCTCATTTGGTAAGTCTAGTCTATATGGAACAAAGCCAATCCTTTTAATGATCTGATATGGCCCTATATACTAAGGACTCAATTTGTCTGGCTTGCCAAATCCAATTACTCCTTTCTAAGGAATCACCTTCAAGAAAACCATGTCCTCGACTTCAAATTCCAAATCTTTCTTCCGATTATCAGCATAATTCTTTTGTCTATCTTGTGCAGTCTTAATCTTTTCCCGGATTACTTTCACTTTTTTCGTTGTTTTCATTACAAGTTTTGGACCCAATTGCTTCCTTTCATCTACATCATCCCAACATAATGGAGTCCTACACCTTCTTCCATATAACGCTTTGCATGGTGCCATGTCAATACTGGTCTGATTATTATTGTTGTATGTAAATTCCGCCAAAGGCAAGTATTAATCCCAATTTCCTTAAAATTCCATGACACAATATCTAAGCATATCTTCTAAAATTTGAATTGTCCGCTCAGACTGTCCATCTGTTTGAGGATGAAATGCAGTACTAAATTTATGGTTAGTGCCTAAAGCATTCTACAAACTTGGCTAAAATCTTGATGTGAACCTTAGATCTTTGTCAGAAAAAATTATTGCTGGTGCTCCATGCAATCTGACAATTTCTTTCACACAAAGCTTAGCCAACTTTTCCATAGAAAATGTTTTCTTGACTGGCAAAATTTAAGCTGACTTGGTTAAATGATCTATAATTGCCCATACACTGTCATTGCTAGACTGCGTTCATGGTAAACCAGTAACAAAATCCATAGCTATATCCTCCCACTTCCATTGAGGAATTAAGAGAGGATTCATCTTGCTTGAAAGTTTCTAATGTTCGGCTTTAATCTGCTGGCATACCAAGCATCTAGAGATGAACTCAACTATGTCTCGTGTTACACCTTGCCACCAATAATGTTCCCTTAAAGTTCTATACATTTTGACACTTCTAGGATGCAAAGCATATGGTGCATTGTGAGCCTCATCTAGTGTCATCTTCTGAAGTTCTTCATCTTGAGGCACACATAATCTGTTATCCTTTACCACAAACTGATCATCCTTTATTTGAAAATTAGTCTTTGCACCCTCTTTTACTTGTTGCTTAAACTTTACTATTATTAGATCCTTCTGCTGTGCTTCTCTTATATGATCAAGATGAATTGGTTTGACTTTCAATTAAGCTATAAGAAGATTGTTTTCACCCATGATTAATTGTATCGGCAAAGCTCTTACTTCATTTTACAAAGCTGTTTGAACTGCTCGCATATGAGAAATCTAACTGGATGATTTATGGCTAAGTGCATCCACCATTACGTTAGCCTTGCCCGGAGGATAGTTTATTACACAATCATAGTCCTTAATCAATTCTAACCATCTCCTTTGCCTTAAATTCAACTCCTTTTGATCCATCAAATACTTTAAACTCTTATGATCCATAAAGATAGTGTATTTTTCTCCAAACAAATAACATCTCCATATTTTTAAGGCAAACACTACTGCTGCCAATTTTAGATCATGAGTAGGGTAATTTTGTTCATGTTGTTTTAACTGCCAAGAGGTATAAGCGATTACCTTTCCCTGAAGCATCACTCTAAACCACAAAATTTCCTAGCCCTGATGGCAAGGCAAGAACAGGTGTTATTGTCAATTTATGCTTAAGTTCTCAAAAAGCTTTCTCGCATTCATCCTTCCATTCAAACTTAGCATGCTTCCTTATTAATTTCGACAGTGGAGAGGAGATCATGGAAAAGCCTTACATGAAATGTCGATAATAACCTGCCAGACTACGAAAATTTCTAACTTCAGTAACATTGGTTGGTCTTTCCCATGAAACCACTACTTCAATCTTCTTTGGATCCACAAATGTAATACTCACAATTCTTTTGTAGAACACATAGCTATGATTGTAAATATATTTGTTAGAGTATTAAGTGTTAGAATTTTGAGAAATAATATAAAATTTATAAGGATATTTTTGTAAGTTTAGAAAATGTAGTAGACATGAAGGGTAGAAATAAGAATTTTATTGTTAACAAGGTCATTTTTGAAATTCTAGATTATGGATTAAAATAAAATTAAGTAGACCAAAAATATAATATATATATATATATATGTATTGGGCCCAATTTAATTAGTTAGGCCCAAGCCCAATTAATGAGGTCTAAGCCCAAGCCCAAGCCCAAGTTTATATATATGTATATAATAAAGTAAAATAAATAAATAAATGAATAAAATACTAAGTTTTGGCCAAAACTCTCTACACAATCCTAACTATTCATTTGCTTTAATCTAAACCATCCACTTGGTACAATTATATGCTTGTTTTGTAAGATGGATAAGGATGAATATAAAGGTTAAGTTAGTGAAAAATAGGGTGGCAAAAGGATAGCCCTTGGATTTGTTAGATTAATCTAAGTCATCCATGTGTTTTTATTAATTAAATTAATTAATATTTGATGTTAGTTAGTGAAAAATGCGGTGGCTAAATATGGTGCATTGGATTGGTTGAATGGATCCTAGCCCTCCATGTGTTGATGAGTTAAAATGTTAGTTTTTAACATTTCAAAATTGAAATGAAAGAAGGCCTTTACTTGAAAGAAGAGAAGGCAATTAGAGAAGTGAAGAAAAGAGGAAGGAAGGAAGGAAAAGAAAGAAAAAGAGAAAGGAATTTAGTCACTTGGTGAGTTTTCAAATATTAATTGATGTAAAATATTGTGATTTTATTTTTACTAAACTTAGAATTTTGTTAGAAAGTATATTATTAGAATTTATATTATTAGTTTAAGTTTTAATTTAGGGAGTTAAATATGAATAATGTTCTATATGTGTTTAAAATGAATATTGCTATTGTCATGTTGTAGAAATTGTGTAAATTGGTAGGAGTTTTATTATCATGTGGTTATAATGGTGAAAATTGGTGGAAGTTTATTTATTATGTTGTGCAAATTCATGTTTTAATGCCTAATTGTAGTAGGAAAATTTGATATGAATAAATTCATGTTAGTAGTGCAAATTGAGGAAGGAAATTAGATAAAACCAAAAATTCATGTTATTAATGTTAATGTGTAATTAGGAAAATTAGTGATGGATAAGACTATATTAGTGATGCTAATTTATAGTTAGGAAATTAGAAATTTATATTGTGTCAATGTGTATGTAGTGTTTTCAATGAGAAATGGATATTGTGTTAATTGGTGGAAAATTTAATGATGAAGAAAAGAATGGAAGTGTAGATATAAATAATATATATATATATGTATTGATGTTAATTATGGATTTGAAATGGCATATTGTTGAATTGGAATTGAATCTCGGTGATTTTGATAGGCCGAGTTTGTATGTAATGATTGGGAGTGTTTAGAATTTGATAATGCCTGTGTTGTTGGAAAAGCAATATTTGACGAATTTGAAAATTTTCCACCAAATGTGTTTTTCAAAAATTGTTGTATTGTACATACATTTATACCTATACACACACACACACACACACACACATTATATATATATATGTATAGGTATATTTGAAATGATTGAATGGAGTGAATATGGAGGTAAATCTACTTTAACAATTCATGAAGTGTTGAGTAGAAAATGTGGATGTTTTAGGGATATGGCATAAGATTTAAGGTGTAACTAAAATAGATTATGTTAATTTATTTTTTTAGGTACGCAACATTAATATAAGAACAGACTTGGGGAGAGCAGAAACAATGTATGTAGATCATGCATGCATTTTAATATTTTGAAACTTTGCTATATTCGATGTTATGATGAAAAATGTGATATTAATGTTTGGTACGCCAATGTGATTTTATGAAATGATTAGTTAAATGTTTGAGAATTTGAATGTTTACATCGATATCGCATTTATGAAATAATTATGAAATGTTGTCGATGTGTGAAATATTTGAATAAAATGCATGTTTTGGCTTAGTCATTAGTATGTTATTCTTACCTAGCCGAGTTTCGTATTAAATGCGAGGCTTGCAGGCTAGTAAGAATTTTGTTTAACGCGTTGTGTGCGTTTCTATTAAATAAATATGAAAATGACCGCTATATGCGGAACACGTAATTACGTTCTAAAACCGGGTCACCGTGGGTGCAGGTAAAACACTAACTGACTAAGCCATTTTGAATGTGTTTGTATTATGAATAAATTGTATGTGTTTGTATTATGAATAAATTGTATGTGTTTGAAAAAGTTTAAAAATACTTTGATTGTTTAAATTTTATATTATATTATACATCGATATATAAAAACATGCATGATATGTTAACTAAGATTTGTATCTCACTATTTATTGAAAAATTATATTTTTCAGATAATTGCACATAGAAGTGACAAGGGACGAAAGCGAGGGTATTAGGTGTATTTTGAAGTTTTTGAATATATGTAATTTGTAGGTTAGCCAAGTGATAGGGAATGTATTATGTATAAACTTGTATACATAAGATCTTTTGTTAATTGAACTATGTAGAATTTGTGTAATAAAAGTAATGTATTGTATATTAAATGTGAGAATGGTATTTGAGGTTAAATGTAAGTAAAATGGGTGTGACATCTAGTGGTATCAGAGCTTAGGTTAGAATTTTATAAATTTAAGGTTAATTAGGAAGCATAGGAAAAAAAATATATGTATATATATATGTATTAGTAATATAATAATGCATATTTGGCAATTATTTATTTATATTTTTATTTATTAAGTGTAATTGCGAATATTTCATAGGATTTAACCTTGTTTCATTTTGGATATAGATGGCTAGAACTAGGATATAGATGGCTAGAACTAAGTATGATCTATGGACATGTGTAGATAGAAGAGAACAATGTGCTTTAGGAGGTGTTCTTGTGAAAGACTTGAGGAAACTTTGGGTGGATATGAATAGAACGAGAGTGAGTGCCAGTTATTAAAGAGGGTATCGGGGAAGAAACATGTGGCTTTCAGACACTGATCTAGGTTCGGGAGTTTATAAGGAAGTTAAGAATGATGCACTTAAGGGCTTAAGAGTTTATGGTAAGGTAGTGAATCAGAATAAACTTGTGGTCTGACATATACATTGGATAAGGAATTATAATAATGTTTTTAGAACTTCAAAAAGTTGGGCAAGAAGGGTAAATAGAAGCTTAAAGGGTGAGAGTAGTAAGAGAAGACCGGTAATAATGGCACCTTTTCCTTCTAAGGTAGAAAGGCCTTTTGAACTACCAAAGATAGTTAGGGATCTCAATGACTAGTGGAGTGTTAAGCCTAACCCTACTAGGATGTTTTATCTATAGTAATGTATATGTACTCTAACCTTTTTTCTAGTTATAACTTTAGTTATATGGGTTGTTCTTTTGTTGTTTATTTATGTAGCCCTTTTAAAAAGATTGTAAAGTTTTGTAGTTAATGTAAGAATGATATTGTTATATTATGATATAATGATATATAACATGTTATTATACTATGACTTTGCATTGAGGAATTGCTGGATTCTAATATGTTGTTGTATTCCTTAAATATTAACAACTTACATATCTCTAATATAGTTATTTCAACAAAGGAGAATGTCTCGTAGAGAAAAATCAAAAGCTAATGCATCGAGTTTAAGGGGCCCTCGGAATGTTAATAGAGTGGGGGAGCTGGAGATGAAAATCCTATCATTAACATGATAATGAGGATGATGGAACAACAAAATAAATTGATTGAAGGTATTGCTCGAGGCAGTGGTGCCCTAAGAAGTGAATAGAGTGGGAACCGACCTAATGCCGAGGAGCATAGTAATAGGGTAGTAACTTTGTAGCAATTTAAGAAGTTGAATCCTCCGATATTCAGAGGGAGCATAAATCCAATGGTGGCAGAAGCATAAATTAAGCAAATTGAGAAAATATTTACCGCTCTCGGTTGTAGTGAGGAGCAAAAAGTAGCGTTTGCTTCGCTTGTATTACAATGAGAAGTAGATCACTTGTGGGAGTCCAAAGCTAGACTGTTAAGAACTCGATTGGAAGAGAGACCTATTATGTAGGAGTTGTTTGAGGAAGCTTTCTTGGAGAACTATTTCTTATAATGGGTCAAAGAGAATATGAAGGTAGATTTCCTAAGACTGGTGCTGGGAGATAAATCGGTGATGGAATATGAGGCGGAATTTACTACTTTGTCTCGATTTGCTACAACTTTAGTTGCAAATGAGCAAAGTAAATGTAGGCGTTTTGTAACACTTGTGATTTCTTTTGTAGATGTATAAGTTTATTTTCATAAGTTTGGAATATATAGTAGACATGAAGGG
>JAXCLQ010033434.1:0-25010 GCA_035584115.1 Cedrela odorata | reverse complement strand
TTTTGGTTGACAAATTGTTTCAAATTGGATGGCAATGAGCTTCGAAAAATTGCTGAAGATGCTCTACAGAAAATTCAACTTATAACTAGTAAATCGTGGAAAGTACAAGATCAGGTATGTCTCCAACTCTCTATTTTTTATACAATTAATACAATGTTAAAATTATATCTAACAATTTTAAAACGATGATTTGTGTGGAACAGACAAATTATCATGGATCTGGTGATCATATTTGCTACTCTGGAAGTAAAATTCCAGATTGGTTTCAGTTTCAGGGTACGGGATCTTCCGCAATCCTGGAGCTGCCACCAGGTTGGTTCAATGACAAATTTGTCGGCTTTGCTTTGTGTGCTGTTGTATCATTTCCAGGCAATCAAGAAATACAGCAGGATTTTGGAGTGTGGTGTGATTTCAAATACAAAACGGAAGAGGGTGATTGGGAAGTTGCCTCTGAACTGCACGTCGGGCGCATTTGTTATGTCGAGTCAGATCACGTAATTTTGGGGTACCATTTTCGTATGATCTGTGAAGATCATTGCATTTGCAGTAACGAGACAACAAAAGTTTACAATTTCCATTTCTATCTTGTGGATCTTATGAGTAGTGAATGTATAGAGGTGGTGAGAAAATGCGGTGTCTGTTTATTATACGCGCAAGATTTTGGGGAATCAACAAAAGATCGAAGCAGAAGTTTCAGCATTGACGAGGAAGAGGAAAGAGACCTGCATCCCAAAAGATTGAGAGAATATTGCATTAATTGAAAATAGTAAACAAATGATAAACCTATAAATTTAGTTAATATTTTAATAAATTACATATATAATTTATCTTAATAATACCATTTAAATGTTGTTTTGTGGAAAGATATAATTAGTAAGAGTACTTATTATTGATTATATGCCCTGATCTTATAAGGACAAATACATAATTATATATTATTATTTATAAGATTTATTTATGATAATTACTTATATATAAAGTTCTTATAATGATAATAAAAAAATTAACTTAAATTTAATTTATGGTATCCCGACGTTCTTAAATGTTTCAAATCGTAAAAAGGAATGTAACTGATCTCATAATTTACTAATGAATGTGTTTAATTAATTTAACATATGGATGATTGTTAGAGAAAAAATACATCGAACTGATCCACTTGAAAACCCATATGAAGTATTATTCACGTGTTTATAAGATTTCTCTAAATTATAATGGTATAATTGATTTTTAGACTTAAGGTTTTCATGGTATTTTATTTGTGAATCATATATACTTTGACATTATACCTCCATTATCTATAACGAGTTTGCGTATAAGGTAATGATTGGAAAATATGAAAAGCACGCGAAAATTGCGAGAGATCATTTTGATATAAATGATAGTATAAGGCCATAGAGAGTCCTAAAGGAGTTTCAGAAACTCTAAAATAATATTATCAATTTTAATCAAAAGTTTCAATAATTATGATTTAATAAAGTAAATATTTTTCATACTATAAAATATTTAGTATGATATATATATAAGACGAAAGGATTATATCATACGATAATCACATACGAAATGGGTTTTACTAAATTTAGTATTCTTTCTCAATTAGGGGTTATGATGTATTGTTAAATGCCGCTTTTGATCTATAGAAATTACTTTCTTATTTAAGAAGTTAATTAAGGATAAATTAATTAGATAAATTTATCTAGACTTAAGAATTTTATAACTAATCTCCATTGCCAATATAAGAAAGAACCTAATAGGTAATACATTAAAATGTATTGAGGAATTAAAATTAAATTATGTAGATAAATGATTAAAGATTTAATTGTTAAGTTCATAATCTTTAAGAGTTTATTTAATAGTTTTAAAAATTATTGGGACTAAATTATAATTATGTAAAGTATTTATTTTTAATTATAATTATTTAATTATAGATTTTCTAATTTAATTAGAATAATATTATTTAATTAATTAGATTAATTCAATAATATTTAATTTAAAAATAGATTATTAATAAGATTATAAACTTATTTAGTGGTTTTTCTACTTAAAGTAGGATTTGAAAACTCAAGATATAAAACCTATATATAATTCATCTTTTGACTTAAAAAAATATATGTGAATGAGAATAAGAATAAGAAATAATTTTCTTCAAGAGTTGAAAAAAATTTTGTCTTGGCCAACAATTCTCAAAGAATCAAAATTCTAGTTTGTCTCTTTTTAAGAACTAGCATTTAAAAAAAAATATTCTACATAATCAAAATTTAAGAAAATCTTAAAACTTTAATTATCTACCTTACATAGATTACTATTAGAGACCACTAAGATTACACATTTGAGAAAATAGAGTGGATGTAAGTTCCTCCATTCCCATCTCCACTTACCTTAATCTCCTTCATCCCCACCCATCCCCATTTGGGGGAAAATGGGGATTGGAGATTTTGAGGGAGGTACCCCTATCCCAAATTCCAATTCCCCATTTTTCTCATTTTTCCTATTTCTCCAATCTCAATTCCTCATTTCCTCATTTCTCCTATTATCCATGTTTTTTTATTTATATATTTTATTAAAAATTTTAAATAAATATAATATTTTATTATAAATTTAATATAATTAAAATTTTAAATAATAAAATTAGTTTTTTTTGAAAATTGGTTGTTTTTTTTTTTGGAAATGAGGAAATAAGAATGAGGTGAGGTCTTCCCGTCCTCATCCCCATTTCAATTTAGGGATGAAAATCATCCACATCCCACCTCATTTCTCCATTTTCCCCTAAAATCTTCCTCGAAATGAAGTCGAAGAGTGGGAAATGAGGCCCCGGAGTAAAATATGCAACTTTAGAGGCTATACACTTAGATGGCTAATTTAAAAAAAAATGTTTGTGCAGTTTCCGTATTTTGGTCATAACTTTTGGTTTTAATATTGGATTAACACAATTCAAAAAGCTCTAGAAAGAAGACTCAAATATCTATAACTTTGTACTTCACAAAAAAAAATCTAAATTCAAACGTCTTAAAGGTCAAAACGGTATTGAAAGTTACAGATTTGCAAAAAATTCGAGAAAAAATATTTAGCTCCATTGGTAGTGAAGATTTAAAGTAAAATATTAATTCATTTATTTTATCTTTAATTGATATTATAAAACATAATAAATAACATGATCTTAGCATAAAAATTAATAAATATTTAATTAATATAATTAATTAAAATAAATTTTAATTTTTCGCTGCATATGGTATGCTTAATTCTCAATAGTGATATCAAAGTCAATGTTATTTACATGCTTATAATATATAATTATTTATTATGCTTAAATATCTAGCTAATTAGAGAGTAACCGTGTATAATGAACTTGTATAATTGATGCATGAAATTATTATTTATTAATTATTTGGTAATAATAATAAATTATTTATTATTAGAAAGTAAATAGTTAATTAAATTAATTATTTATGTTACCCACATGTATCTAATATCTTAAAACTAGATTTCTAAATAGATTGGAACACTTAATAGTATCCTAAATCTAATAAAATTAAATTTTAATTATGAAACATTTTCTAATAAGATTAGGAATATATCTCCTAATTAAATTTTAATAAGATTAGGATAAAAGTATCCTAATGAGATTAAAATATAAAGATTTTTAATGAGATTAAAATATAAAATTTTTTAATAGGATTAAAAATATATAATTTTAATAAGACTAAAATACAATTTAATCTCTAAAGAGGAAATCGTTTTAAACTTTAATTACTAAAATTTTATTAGATTAAAATTAAAACTCTAATAAGATTAGAATTACATGATTAGTATGTTGATCTTAGTGTCATAAAAACTCATACTTTGATGATAACAAATATGTTAATTCAATCAAGCAAATGAATAAAGAGTAGCAAAAATCTCATTGATTATAAATTGAGTCTTGAGGTATAAAGGCTTGTTCTTCACTTGGGTTAAGTAAGGGTGAGTGATAGAGAGAGAATCAATTGTAAAGTTTGAAGGAGTATCGAAAATCACCTTGATTATAAATTGAGTCTTGGGATTTCACGACTTGTTCATAGTGAAATTTTCAAGTGAAATTTGAAAGAGCGACGAAAACAAGGTTGTATCAAACCACTATAAATTTAAGATTTTCAATCTCTCTTCTTACTCTCTTTATTTTAAAACTTATATTTGATTGTGTTGTTAAATTGAAGCAAATCTTAAATTTATCAAATTAAGCTTAAAAACTCAATTCAACCTCATCTTCAGTTGTATATTAATATTTCATAGTAATCTATTAAATATTTAAGGATAATAAAACAATACTAAAAATAAATATATTTAATAAGATTGGATAAAGTTAAAAATAAAATATTATGAATATTTTATTGTGATGAATTTAAAATGCATAAAGATATATTAAGAGACCTAATAAACTTATAATTTAACAGCTTGTTTGATTGATGCATGTTTAGACTGGTTCTGTCAAAAAAGCGATAAGAGTTTAAGGAGTTTGATTTTTAAGTGAGACCTTTGTGACCCCACCACTCTCCTAGGAACCTAATTGGTGCATTCTTTCATTCAAAATTTTTTATTCTAAAGTTTAAAACAAATTAAAAACTAAAATCCCTCTGAATAATTTAAGTCTATATCATTATCTTTCATTATTATAATATAAACCACGAGTTCTTTTTCATTCTTGATTACTTGACCTTCGTCAAAATCAAAGTTTAACATCGAATATGTTTAGGATTTGAATAATAGTTTGACTTAACCAAAATACTTGATGAGTTGGCCTTCGTCATAAACATTTATTTTGAAGGCAAAGTTTAAGTTTCATATAAGATATGCTTGGTAAGAGTTGTTATGACAAGAGTTGTCAACTTAACGAGTTTAGGAGTTACATAAGATGTGATTGGTAACAAGTACCTACCTAATCAAACTTAAATAGAGTGATTAACCATCGTTGTCATTTTATTTTAAGTAAAATGGGTCCCTAACCCGCGACAAATTTTGTCATTAAGAGGATTGAAAAAATTCAAATAAAATAGTGGAAGTAACTATTAGATTAAAAATTCAAATATCTCATGGTTTATATTAATACAATAATCCCAATAAAAATTCTCTATTTTTCACATAAATTTTCAAACTAAACATAAGTAACAAGTATATCTCTCTGAAACATACTTGATGCTAATAAGTTGATGGCGAATAATACCGCAACCTAAAAATTGTTCTTAGGCATGTCTTGAAACAAATTGTTCCATCAGAACTTGCTGAAAATGAAACACAAGAGGAATACGATGCTTGGGTGAAGCATCGTGATGATGATGAGCAGGCAGTATGCGTGATGTTGGGCTTAATGTCATTATAATTGCAAAAATAATATAAATCTGTGGTCATAGTTGCAAAAGCAACATGCATCTATGGATGCTAGCGCAATACATCTCAAGGAGTCGTTGATATATCTGCTCACACCAAGAGATATAAGATATTTAAGACTCACTTATATGTTAATCTTGTATTGCAATTACTGCCAGAGTCTTATTCTCATAATTGCTTAATATGTTAAGGCTTGCTAAGAAATGCTTAAAACCAAACAAGAGTTATCTGATGTTTATGAGTAGCTTTAAATAATTTAACAAAGGCCTTAAGAAAAGTTCGAAAGTAAAGCCCAAAAGGCCAACACTCATAAGTCCAATGGTTGTGTAACCAAGAAGAAAAACAAGAACACGTGTTTTTTCTGTGGCAAAGATAGGCATTGGAAGATGAATTATGCAAAATACTAAAATGGTATAAAGAATAAAAAGCACCTTTAGTATATTAATGATTGAGGTTAATTTTAATGATAACAAATCTTCTAATTGTGTATTAGATACCGATTGTAGTTCTTATATATATAATAATATGAAGGGTCTTAATGAGAATAGAATACTTCATAAAGATAAAGTGGACCTACAAGTGAAAAATGAAGTAATAGTTGTTGTTTTAGCTGTAGGAACTTATTTTCTGTCATTACCAAGTATATTAATTCTAGAATTAAAAAATTATTTTTATATTTCGATACTTAGTAGAAATATTATCTCTTTATCTTATTTAGACAAGAAAAGATTTAATTTTATAATAAAGAGCAATAGGTATTCACTATCATATGATGATATTTACTATGGTACTGGATATTTGAGTAATAGATTATATTCTGGAATTAAAAAAAATTATCCTCAATATAAATAAATAAGATAGTCTAAAAGAAATAAGTTTTACAAAATTGCAAAAGAGGGTTACTTAAACTTCTTTGATTATGAATCGTATGCAATTTATAAATCCAATTGAATTGGTAAAATGGTCAAATTACCCCTTACTAGAAAGGGACTGCATGTAATTGAATTACTAAAGCTAGTACATATCGATGTATATAATTAAATTACTAGAGTTAGTACATACCAATGTATGTAGCTCTATGTTAATGCAAGCAAATGGTGGTTACTTTTACTCTATGATAGTTATTGATGAACATTTACATTTTGGTATACTTTATAAAGTTATAAGTCTGAATCATATGAAAAGTATTTAGAAATGAAGTAGAAAAACAAATTAGCAAAAGTATTAAGACACTACGATCTGATTAAGGTGGAGAGTACTTAAGCTTTGAGTTTCAAGACTATCTTAAAGAACATGATGTCATTCACAATAGACTTCTTCAGTGGCACCGTAATACAATGGTCTTTTTGAAAGAAGCAATCAAACCTTGTTAAACATAGTACGATCAATGATGTCTGGCATAAATCAACTAATATCATTCTGGGAACTAGCATTGGAAACTACTACTTACCTTTTAAATAATGTTCCATCCTAATTAGTTAACAAGACACCATATGAGATATGGTATGGCAAATGATCCAATCTCAACTTTATGAAAGATTTAGGGTTATGATGCTTATTTGAAGCAATTGCCTATTGTTAATTGAATGCAAGGTCAATTAAATGTAGATTTGCGGGGTATCTAAAAGAAATAAGGGAATATTACTTCTATGATCCAAGTGGACAAAAGGCGTTTGTTTCACATAACATTATTTTTTTAAAGAAATAGTTTCTTCTAAGAAAAGATAGTGTGAGTAGACTAGAACTTGACAAAGTTCCAAAACCATAAAATGATATTAAATTACCTTCAATGTGTAAAAGATTGGCGGTGGCACAACCACAAGATCAAGAGCTCCGAAAGTCCAGTAGAATACACCATAAGCCAACGAGATATAAATCTCTCATAAAATGTAAACATGATGTATTAATCATTGATAACGATGATTCTACTAGTTATATAGAGACAATATCTGATATTGACTCTTCTAACATGTTTAAAGTCATGAAATCTGAAATGGACTCGATACATATCAACCAAGTTCGAAACTTGGTAGATACACTTGAAGGGATTACTCTCATTGGGTATAAATAGGTCTTTAAAAGAAAGACAGATGCAAATGAAAAACCAGTTGCTATGTTGAAATCTATTAGGATTTTGCTTACAATAGCATATACCATGAATGTGAGATTTGGCAGATGTCAAAACCGTTTTTCTAAATGGAAACTTTTCAAAGAATGTGTATATAATACAACCTTAAAGTTTCATTTCTAAAGGAAATATAAACAAGGTATGCAAGCTACAACAATTCATTTATAGGTTAAAGTAACATTTTGGAGTTGAAATCTTCATTTTGATGAGACAATTAAAGAGTTTAATTTTATCAAAAATGAAGATGAATCTTGTGTGTATAAAAAGATTAGTGAGAGTGCAGTCATATTCCTAATATTATATGTAAATGACATATTAATAATAAGAAATGACATTCTAATGCTTCAATTAGTTAAACTATAGTTATCCAATAAATTCTTTATAAAGGATTTGGGAAAAATAACTTATATTCTAGGAATTAAGATCTATAAAAATATATCTAAAATGTTGTTCAATCTCTCACAATCCATGTACATAGACAAAGTTCTTAAAATATTTAAGATAGAAGATTTCAAAAAGAGGTTACTTGCCTATGAAGCATTAAATCTACCCCTTTAAAAAGATATGCCTTAAAACACCTAAAAAGATTGAGCGCATAAAACAAATTTCATATGCTTCAACCATAAGATCAATCATGTACGACATGATATATATCAAACAAGATGTGTCTTTTTCTCTAAGTGTTACGAACAGATATTCTGCAAATCCAAGTAATGGTCACTGGACAGTGGTCATGACAATCCTTAAATACTTGAGAATGATTAATGATTTATTCTTGATTTATGAAGGATATTCTGAGCTCAAAGTGTTGGGCTATTGTGATGTTAGCTTTCAATCTGACAAAGATGATAGCAAATTACAATCAATATATTTGTTTGTTATGTTATGAGTTGTTGTAAGTTGAAAAGGTTCTAAACACACTACTACAGCAGACTTTACAACCAAAACCATGTACATAGCTACTTCTAAAGCAGTTAAAGATACAGTTCAGATAAGAAAGTTCATTACAAATTTTTGTGTAGTTTCTGACAATCACAGTATAATTGTGATATATTATGGGCTCATTCCCCACAGGTTATGGAACTAAGGTATCTATAAAGATCTAAACATTTACTTATGCGATATCACCTAATTATAAAGATAATACATATATGAAGTGAAAATAGAAAAGATACTCACTGAACAGAATTTAACAGATTCTTTTACTAAGTCACTATCTCAGCAAAAACATGATAGATACATTGAATTGTTCGGTGTAAAGTATCATAGAGATTAACTCTAGTGCAAGTGGGAGATTGTTGGTTATATGCCTTAAATCCAATAAGGATAAATACATAATTGAACATTATTGCATTGATTAATAAAATTGACAATTTATTTATAAGTTTTGTCTACGTTGACTACTTACATATAAATTTTTAGAATGACAATCAAATGAATTAATTTAAGTTTAATTTATGAGATCTCATCATTCTTAAATATTTTCAATCGTAGGATTATCAACATTATGATATTGATAAATTTATATTAGATCAGTATATTTTATGTCTGCTTCATTGTAGAAGAAAGGTAATTAATCTCATAAGCTACTAGTAAAAGTGTTCACTTAATCTAATATATGAATGCTTGTTAGAGAACAAATACATTGAATTGACTCGATTGAAAACTCATATAGAGTGTTATCCACGTGTTTATAGGATTTCTCTAAGTTACGATAGTATGACTGGTCTTTATACTTAAGGTCTTCATAGTACATTGTTTGGGAATAATATATGCTTTGACGTTACACCTAAATATGAAAAGCACATGAAAGTTGTGAGAAATCAATAAATGATTTGTTATTTTGGATAACATAGAGTTGATATCTCAAAAGACGCCATTTTGACATAAGTGATAATATAAAGCCATAGTCATGGCAATTTCTGAAAGAGTTTCGGAAACTCTAAAATTATATTATCGATTTTAATCAAAATTTTCAATAACCATGATTTAATAAAGTAGATATTTCTTATACTCTAAAATTTTTAGTGGGATATGTATGAGATAAAAAATTGTATCATACAGTAATCGTATACGAAATAGGTTTTACTAAATTTAGTATTCTTTCTCAATTGGGGGTCATGATGCATTATTAGATGCTGCTCTTGATCTATAAAAATTAGTTTTTTATTTAAGGAGTTAATTGAAAATAAATTAATTAAATTAATTTATCTAGACTTAAAAATTCTATAACTAATATTTATTGCCAACATAAGAAATAATCTAATAGGTTACACACTAAAAAATATTGAAGAATTAAAGTTAAATTATGTAGATAAATGATTAAAGACTTAATTGTTAAGTTCATAATTCTTAAGGGTTTATTTAATAGTGTTAAAAATTATTGGGGTTAAATTATAATTATGCTTAGTGTTTATATTTAATTATAATAATTTAATTATAGATTTCCTAATTTGATTAAGATAATATTATTTAATTAATTAGATTAATCCAATAATATTTAATTTTAAAATAGATTACTAACAAGATTAGAAATCTATTTAGTGATTTTTCTACTTGAAGTGGGATTTAAAAACTCAAGATATGAAACCTATATATAAACCCTCTTTTGGCCTAAGAAATATATGTGAATGAGCATAGAATAAGAGAGAATTTTCTTTAAGAGTTAAGAAAAAAAGTTATCGTGGTCAAAAATTTTCAAAGAATCAAAACTCTAATTTGTCACATTTTATACAATAAAGATTTAAGAAAATGTTAAAACTTTAACTCTTTACCTTCTGTGAATTACCATTAAAAACCAAACACTTAAGTGATTAATTTATAAAAATGTGTTCGTGCAGTTTCCGTATTTAAACTATAACTTTTGGTTCTAATATTCGATTAATACGATCCAAAAAGCTCTAGAAAGAAAACTCAAAAATCTGCAATTTCGTATTAACGAAATAATACAGATTCAAAAGTCTTAAAGGTAAAAATTGCCTTAAAAATTACGGATTTGCAGAAATTTTCAAAAAAAATTATTTAGCCTCATTGGGCCAAAGCTTGGCATGAGAATTAATAAATATTTAATTAATATGATTAATTAAAATAAATTTTAAATTTTCACTACATATGGTATGCTTAATTCCCAACACTTATAATAAAAAAAAAGTAGTAGAAAAAATAATTAAAAAATACTAACAAACACCTTCACAGAGCTCTACGAAGTTTTTTCAATTCCATCAAAATTTCTAAATACACGCTAATCCTCTCCCAACTTTACCCTTCCATATCTATTGTCCGTTCAAACAAAATCCATTGTCAATTCCCGATTCTATAAAATCAACTCTTGCATAACAAACATCAGTTCAACACGTACGTATAAATATGACCAAACAGATCAAGCTGATTCAATCTGGCACAACCCTGTGTCTGTATGACTCGACCTAAATCGCGTTGGATATTATAGGTAGAATGGTTGTAAACCATGTTCTTCGAACATAGGGGTAACATAGTTATTTCATAACATTCCTTATCCCACGTGCATTGTACAAAAATAATTGGCACATTAACGAGGCTTAGATGAATTCAAATTTAAGTTTAATAATGAGAATACAATAAAATTGAAAATAAAATTTGAAATTTTTTATAAGTTGGGTTTTCGCATATTGCCCTACGCTAAAGCATTCAGTGATTTCGCTAGTCGGTTAACAAGCAGGGTTAAGGGGCGGCGCCCTTACTAGGGATCGGGGGCAGAGCCCCCAAAAGGTAAACAGAATTAGTGTTAGGAAATTAAAAGAAAATAGTCAAAATCTATTATAAGCATGAAAAGATCGATATCATGAATGAAAGTATTGATACATTATTCAAAAGTATCTATACATTAAGGATGCAGGTCGATACCTGATGAATAGATCGATACCTATGGAGAAAGGTATCGATTCCATGCAAGTTAGAAACTTGGAAATAAATTACAAACTAAATAGATCGATACCTTTATCAAAGGTATTGATACATTTCAAAACAAAGAGTTCGAAAATATTTACAACGTGAACCAGATTGATACCTTCATCAAAGGTGTCGATACATGCCGAGACAAAGAGTTGGAAATTAATTATATGTTGAACCAGATCGATATATTCATCAAAGGTATCAATATATGCCAAGACAAAGAGTTAGAAATTAATTATATGTTGAACCAGATCGATACCTTCAACAAAGGTATCGAAACATTGAAAAGAAAATGATCGATACATAAAGGCTAATGTATCGATACTCGAGATTAAAGAAACTTTTAAAATCGTATTTTTTTTATGAATGGATCGATACCTAGACCAAAAGTATCGATACCCAAGTTAAAAGTATCAATACCTAACCCAAAGGTATCGATACTTCACACAAATTTGAGCAAGATTCATAAGTAAATGAGTTATTTCACACATTTTTATAAATACCCACAAGGAGGGAAAAATGATTCTAGGAGTTTTCATTCGTCCATTTATCTCTTTCTCTCTAAAAATACTTCTCTCTTATTCTTTCTCTCGGATTTCTTCACAAATCAAAGCTAATCACCTAAGTTTTGGTCAAATCTTGCCTCTCATGTGACTCCTCATCTTCACCCCAACAATGTGATATTGGGCTTGAAACAGTAAGGATGAGTAGGGGAATGAGCAAGGGTTTCAAATCAAATTGAGAGTTTCGCGTTTAAATGACACTGTGAGGTTTCTAAGGACATCTACAAATTAGAGGTAAGCCTATAAACTCATTCTAAGTCCAATTTGAACGATTTTAGCATGTTTAAGTGTTAGGGTTCACTGTTTACTAAAAGATTTCCAATTAAATTTATGTAGGAAATGTAGATTGGTGTTAATTGGTGATATTATAAAATATAAAATATTAAATGAATGGTAAAATAACATTTGGAATGCATATAACCATTTTAGATGAAAATGCGGACATTGAGATAACTATGGCTATGGGATTCCATTGTTGGGAATCGACTAAATGGCCCTCGATAGGAAGCCTAGTAAGGTTAAATGTGTCAAACTAAGAAAATTGAGATAAAATAACCATGAACATTGCATATAAGATATAAATGTTAATTGATTAGAATATCAAAGTTATAATGTTATATATGTGTAATATAGGCGCTGAGCACTGGAAAGAGAGATAAACTAGACGCGAGGACTAGTGTAGGGAATAAAGACCTTCCTTATTACTGTGAGTGTAACTATTTTTACTCGTTTTCCGCTTTTAAAATACTTTATGGAACTTATTATTTTATGAATTAAAAAATTGTTTATTTATTGTTAATTTGAAAAAAAATATGAATGGCTTATGGTTTGAATGAATGTGTGATTGGCCAGGAGGCCAAGTTTGATATTGAAATGCATGCTTTATAAATGTTTATGTAAATGAATTTAATTGTGGTTTTGTATTGGTGATATGGCCGGAGAGCCAGGTTGGTATATGACTGTAGCTACATGAAAATAGCTTAAGAACGGACCTATAAGATGCCGCTTAGGTGAGTGCGCCATAGGTGGGGCATGTATATGGCTGGATATTATGGAGTTGCCCACCTGTGGGATTGACAAGGACTGTCATGTCTATCACCACATGACTACTCGATGCCAACGTCAGTGATGGACCAATTTTAGAATTTGAGCATATATTTTTATATTTAAATAACTGTTTTAATAAATGAGCATCCTTTTCTGTGCATAAAGCTCACTGACGGTTTCAGAGTTACCACGGCTAAGGTAATCACCGGGAAGAAGAGCCAGCCTAGTGAATTTGTATAACAGGTCATGTTTTATCAACATAGAATTGTTTTATGTGCATTAATAAATATTTTATTAAAACTGTATTTTTATCCACTCATGGAATATATTCTCATATACTCACCTCCATCACCTTCTAGTTTTCAAGAAATCGAGATTTAGAAGTGCACTGTGCAGGTGATGGTGATCAATAAAGAATGTAATGCTCTTAGTACAGTTAATATTCTCGACTCACAAACTTGGACAAATTAGCTCACTATGTATCTTTTATAAAACTGTTTATGTTTGTAATTATGAACAAAAATGATGTAACTTGATAAATATTTTACATGTATCTTAAAATTAAATATATCATCATTGTAGAATGATTTGAAAACCGTCTTAGAGAGACGTGTTTATGTAAATGTGTTTATGAATTGTTTTGAAAATTACATTGAGATGCATATAAACATACAGGGGGATAGGTATCCAAACAGCTTTACAGGTTTAAAGGACATGTTCAGGGATTAAGAATGTGTCTCAAAGGTCTATGGCGGTTGTCATGTATGGACTCCACGGGCGGAGGCTTGACAATGGTAACTTGCCAATATGCTAGTGAAGAGTTCGGTATGTTTCTTAGCAAAATTTTTTTAAAATAAAATAAAAAATTGTTGCAGATTTAGTACGAGTTCAAAAAAAAAATTGTTGCGGATTTGGTACGAGTTCGGTTACAAATAAATATATGATAATATTGTTATAGACGCGAAAATTTAGTTTTTAAAAAATATTGAAATAACATGTAAATGTTATCAATGAGATAAAATAATTATTTTTATTACTTATAAAGATATATTCTTCTTTAACTTATATATTATTATTAATTACTGTAAGTATCATGATGGGTGGGTCCTACAATTAAATAAGATATAGATGTGAATTTGGTAAGTATTATTTTGGACTTGAAAATTTTGTTATTAATTTACCATACTTTATGATGTTGTAAATTTATAATGGATTTATATATATTTTGGTTAAATGAGTATTTATAAGTTTTATTTTTAGATTTATGATATTTTATGTGAATTTGTAAAATAGTTATATGTTTTTTTTATAGAATTATTGTGATTAATTTTATTTTATGTTGATGGACTTGATATTTTATGAATAATAAGTTTTATTTTAAATTAATGTTAAAAATTTATAGTTTTAATTAAACATGTTATAAATTTAAATTTGATATTTCATAATAGTACAAATATAGTTAAAAAGATTAAAAATTCGCTAAAAATCTGCAGATATCTGTACGAGTTTTAGAAAAGTTAAATATCTATCAAAGATAATTTAATAATAAAATATCAAAACTATTGCGAATTTAAAAATGATTTGTTATTAGATTTTTGTAGTAAATACAAATATAAGTTTGAAGATATTTATCCCAAACTTGGTTAGTTGACATCCTTAGACCTTAGACATGGTCTATTGTCCGTATGTTAGAATTCGAGTTTCACACAATTTATATAAAAAACAAAAAAGACATTTGATTATTTTATAATTTTTATTTATTAATAATAGTATAAAAAATCAACAATTATATAATAAATAATTATCAGTACAAAATTAAAAATTTATAAATCTACCATTATTGAAAAAAAAAATCACTTAATTTATAGAGTATTAAGAAATATTATTTTAATTGAGTAATATTTCTTATTAGTTTTTTTTAACTACCTAACATTTTTAGTATTATACTGACTTTAGTCTCTAATGTTTAGGTCAATTTCACTTTTCTTATAGAAAAATCATCATATATCCTTTAAAATTTATTATAATTTAACCTAAATGAAAATATATATGCATAAATAAACATATTTTCTCTAGTGTTAACTCATCATTTGTAATTTAACAAATTAAGAAATATTTTAATAATTTTAACAAAAATTATAAAATCTAAAATTATAATATCAAGACCCCGAACTCATGCATGTCCGGATCAAAACATTGTTCTCGTTCAGTTATTTACTGTAAAATTATCTACTTATTGTAGTTAGCTAGCCAACAAATGTACTTGTGTACTACTACTGCTTCAACTGACATGAAATAATTACCGTGGGTCATCACATTAATTTATTTACGCAGATCTGTGCGTATGTACATATTTTTCCATCGCAAATACACGTGCTCTTGTCGCAAGGGTTTCAGGTTTTTTTACTTCCTCGATTTTGCATGACATCTAAAGGAAACAGTATAATAGAGACATTGAAACACAGTTAGAAACAGTGTAACAGAGACAATATTACACAGGCTTTATAAGCTTCCCACGATCCATGCACGGAGAAGGAGATAGTTTTACGTACACACGACACAGCCCTACCTAATACGATCTAAAAGTTCAGACAATGAGCATTCCTTTTTGTCTAAATCTAACACAAGGGAAAGAATAAATCACAAACACCATTATATAGGAGAGAACAAACTCAACTGGATTATTTTATTGTGTTATATATTGTAGAGTTTTTAGTGGCCGCCTCCTCCACCGCCTCCAAATCCAGCTCCACCTCCAAACCCAGCACCAAAACCTCCACCTCCTCCTCCACCAATACCACCTCCTCCTCCTCCACCAACTCCACCACCTACACCTCCACCGGCGCCAAACCCTCCTCCAACACCGCCACCAAATCCACCTCCTGCACCGCCACCGAAACCACCTCCTGCACCGCCACCGAAACCACCACCCCCACCTGCGCCTCCACCAGCTCCACCTCCAAGCCCACCACCACCACCAAGGCCTCCTCCAGCTCCACCTCCAAGCCCGCCACCACCACCAAGGCCTCCTCCAGCTCCTCCACCCAGGCCACCGCCATGACCAAGCCCTCCACCACCACCTAGACCACCGTGATGACCCAGCCCTCCACCCCCACCTAAACCCCCGCCAGCTCCGCCTCCTAGACCACCGTGATGACCAAGCCCTCCAACTCCACCTAAACCCCCGCCAGCCCCGCCTCCTAGACCGCCGTGATGACCAAGCCCTCCACCTCCTCCTAGCCCCCCACCAGCTCCACCACCTAGACCGCCATGATGTCCAAGCCCACCACCTCCACCTAGCCCACCACCTCCACCTAGCCCCCCACCACCGCCTAAACCGCCACCTCCACCTAGACCACCACCTGCACCACCACCAAGGCCACCCCCACCTCCTATACCACCACCCACACCACCGCCAAAGCCACCACCACCTCCAAGACCACCCCCACCACCTAAGCCGCCGCCGCCTCCTAGGCCTCCACGTTTGAACAAATGTGGACGATGAAAGAATAAGTGTTTTTCTTCGTCAACACCTTTTGCATTATTAGCTGCAACAAAACCATTCACAAGAAGAACACAAAGGAAAGCAACCACAACACAACGAGCAACAAAACCCATTGTTATATATTAAACAAGCTCACTGTTTGCATTAGGCGCCATGAGAGGGTGAAGTATATATAGAGAGAGAAATTGGTCATATAATTCAAAGTTTTAAAAACCCAACTGCCACGCTTGCATGAATAAATGAGGTTCATCTGTCATTGTGCATCGAATTTATTCGCCCAACTGTCCGCTCCAATTCAATCTCCATTACAACACAGAACACAGACTTTAGTTTGACTTGTGGGGTTGCTTAATTTGCTTTAGCTTATTATTTAATCCAAAAAGAATTAGTCAAGTTTATCTTAGGAGGAGTTGTGCCAAATTTAGAGATCAAGATGAAATGATTAAAGCTATGGTTGTACCTGTACAGAGAGTTTTTCAACCCCAATTATATACGTGATTTCATTTAATGCGAATTTTCCAACGCCATTAATGGAGCAATCAAGTTGTGTCCCCGCCAACGTTGCATGAATTTGCTTTTCTTTCTCATTCCATTCCCAGCCACAATGTTTCTTTAATTAATAGTTTGCTTCTTCTGTATATTATCCGCCTGAAAATGGTAGAGATCGCTTTCATTTACGAATAAAGACGACGTCAACATCAACTGAAAATCGAATTGCTGCTTTTTGCTCTGATTTACTCATCCTAGCTCCCTTGTTCTTTTTTATTTATTTATTTTCTATTTACAAAAGTTGAATCAAGCATGGTTTGGGCATTTGAAAATGGAAATTTCTTTACGACTGGGGATCTTTTACAACATCGGTTAATAAATTGTGTAAAATGTATTTTTAAGCAAATTTTATCTAAATAAATTGATTTTTTAGTATTATTATAGGATCACCATCTTTTTCTAGTTTTTTCTATGTTAGCAGATATTTACACTAACATAATTAATAATGAATTATTAAAATTATATTTTAGTATTTTTAATTTATATCACAAAATATAAAATTTATTTATAAATTTTACTAAAATACAATTTAAGATATTTATTATTAATTATATCTCATGTTAATATCGACTTAAAAGTAAAAAAAATCAAAAGAGAATTCTGATCTATTATTATGATACTTGATTAAATGAATTTAAAGAGAATTACTTGATATTTATAAGAATGCACAAAATAAGAATTTGATATTTTTCAAATTATTAAATAGGTTTGTTGAGTAAAATGGTGTTTATTTTATATTTTAGGATGCAAATATTTTTACCTATCTTCAAATTTTCGAGATTAAAAAATGATGATGATAAGGTTTTTGAAACTAAATTTATTATGAAAATGATAATATGGTAAAACTTATCTAATTAAAATTATTTTTAATTTAATTATATCAACTAAACATGACCAATAATTTTATCACTTAGAATTAATTTGACGAATACTAATTGTTAAAGAAAAAAAATATTAAATTTATTATTTTTATTTTTATTTCAATAAATTATTTTAGAAAAATATTAGATATACTAAATTAAAAAATAAAAAAATAGTCTATTATCTTAAAAATTATTTTAAAATGCAATTTTAATTCTCATAAATTAAATATAGTAATTATAAATAGTAACCAAATATCATCAAACACTATTTTTATAGTTTTCAAAATACTATTTTAAAAATGTTACTAAACACACTATATTTCATCTCAATTTTAATCTTTATCATTGAAAATATTAAAATTTTGACTGGTGAGATTTCGTACAAATATATATATATATATATATATATCTCATAAAATAGCAACTGCAGAACTTGTTCCTATTATTAAATAGTTGTACTATTATGAAAATTAATAAAATAAAACACAAACGATTTCATTATTTTTAAGCTAGAAAGAAAAAAAAATGGTCGTCTTACAACTGGAAAATCAAACATTGACGAATTTTCTATAAATTTTAATTATTAAATTACATTAATATTATTATTTTATTTAGATTTTAATCGTTTGATTAAATATAATAAATTAATAATAATTTATATCTTAATTTTAATAAAAAATAATATGAACTAAAAGATCTAAATAAATTAAATTAAATTGGGTTTTGCCAAAATTTAGTGGTGTGAATTATGTATCTTGTCCGCATGACAAATTCTCGGTATAATTAATGCCTTAGGAGATCTTCCAGGTCATCATTTTTAATTGGACGTGATATGGGCCCCGTTATCAAACGGCTATTCTTCTCCGACTCTCGACATAAGAGTTGGGCCCCATTTTTACGGACGATCAAGTCACAATTGTCCCCTGGGCTTCGCTGGGCCTCAATCTACGCTCTAGCCTCAGCTTCGGATTAAAAACCTAAGCTGCGTACTCCGAATCTCTGCTTCGGATCACGATTCGGCTTCAAACTCTCCTTTTCCCTTCAAACTTCCAGCTGTTGTTCTGCTCATAGTTGATTAACTCAACGCTTGCCCCGATTCCTTTTCGAGCAACGTCACTGAATTTCATAGGTGAGGAATTTTAATTTTATTTATTATGCCTTTAAGATTTTTCTCAATTTTTTTTTTTTAACAATTTCAATAAGTTTGTTTAATGTAGGACCAATGCTTGATCAACTGAGATCGTTGTTGAATAAAGCTTAAAATTGCTCATGCTTGCTTTGATCCATCTAGAATTTTGAATTTAAGGTTAGTTTTTAGTTAACTAGTGCAGTTTCGTTTCAATTCTCTGTTCAATTTCGTGAATTTGAATTCTATTGATAAGATTTATGCAATTAAGTTTGAAAGTGAAAATTCGAATCGTGATAAGATGATGTTTCGGTAGTTATTTTGTTTTTTGAACAGCTATTCTTGATTTTCTTGGATTTTACTATCATTTTGATTATGAGGTTTTTTATTGCGAAATTGTTATCAGTTGTTATGCGTCTTAATGGCCTTTTGTTCTTAAATTTTTTTGAATTTTATTATGGAGCTTGTAACTGTGAAATTAAGTCAAAATTGTTTTAACTGTTCAGCAGCAGTTTTGTTTTCAGATGGCAATTCTTTAATTTTTTTATTAATTTACTTTCAATTTTGAACTTCATTATTGAGCTTGCACTTTGCAAAATTGAATTGTCCCAACAGAAAGAAAAAAATTTCGAAATTGAGTTGTAATTACTTAATTTTTTGAGCAGGTAATATCTTTGATTGGGTTTGAAAATATGGCGCAGCAAAGCAGTAATTGGGAAGCAGATAAGATGTATATTTACTGTCATTAACCATATTTTTTTGTTTCATGTTTTATAAATGATTTCGTCTACTTTTGGTCTTACATTTTTTATTTGCTATTTGTTAGGCTTGATGTGTACATTTATGATTATTTGGTGAAGAAAAAATTGCATAACACTGCAAAGTCCTTCATGACTGAAGGGAAAGTTGCCCCAGATCCAGTAGGTAGTATATGTTCCAACAGCATCTTAACTTAGCTTGATATTTGATGTTAAATTATTTCACGAATTACGTTTGTGAATAGCTAATTTATCTTGTATTTTTTTAATGAATGAAAGAAAATTACTGTTTTTGGAATTTTTGACATTCAAATTGTGAGATAGTTTGGTGCTAATCCCTGTAGGTTTGTACAGTGGAGCATAAATTTATATAGCATTTTTTATTTAAATCATGGTGCTCAACTTGCTTAATTTAAATTTATATGAATTTTTCATTTGATTTTAATCAGTTTGATACCAATTTTGTACCCCACTTAATGGATACTTCACTTTATTGTGTAATTAGGTTGGAGTATTTTGGTTTGAATGTGCAATTTTTAAAAAAGCTAACTTATGTATGCAGCAATTGATGCTCCTGGAGGGTTTCTGTTTGAATGGTGGTCTGTATTTTGGGACATATTTATAGCAAGGACAAATGAGAAGCATTCTGAGCCTGCTGCCTCATATATCGAGGTGGCTCCTTTAGTTTCAGCTGTTATTAATTTTAATACCAATTATGTAGCAGCTTATATGGACTTAATTTTCCTCTTTTTTTCCTGCTATTATTTTTCCATGCAGGCACAACAAATCAAACAAAAAGAGCAGCAACAGATGCAAATGCAGCAATTGCATTTAATGCGGCCAGCTCAGATGCAACAAAGGAACCCAAGTCATCCTTCCCTAGGTGGAGCAGTAAATTCTGTGAATTCCGAAGGAATGGTAGGGCAATCAAATGCCAGTGCATTGGCAGCAAAAATGTATGAAGAGCGCATGAAGCACAACAATTCGATGGGGAATTCAATGGGTTCAGAAACATCCCAACCGCTTCTCGATGCTAGGATGGCCCTTCTGAAATCAGCAACAAATCATCCTACGTAAGTTTGCTCATGAACTTTTCCGACAAGCTTCGCTTTATTTCTGTTCGATTAGGTATTTATTATGTACTTTCCCATAAATTGTTAATTCTCCCTTTCTTCTTACTGACAGTCAGTTGGTCCAAGGAAATCTTGGAAGCGTGACTGCAGCACTGCAACAAATTCAGGCACGATCCCAACAGAACCCATTAACTACTTGGAAAACATGTTGCTATGCTTGGTGCTACTTTTCATCTTTATCTATTTGGCTATCTCAGTTTTGTTAAGCTGTCAATCTTGTATTCTAGGACATCAAAGGTGAAATGAACCTGGGCACCACTCAGAGATCGATGCCTATGGATCCTTCTTCACTTTATGGTCAGGGAATCATGCAATCAAAAGCTGGCTTAGGAAATACAGGTACGTATAACATTTCCACGAGAGAAATTTTATGTCCATAATTAAAAATTTTTAGGGAATAGTAAGGGGCCATTCTAAGAAATTATTGTGTAAATGACATCTTTGAAAAGCCAACAGAAAGTTGGAAGCCTCCATAACCCAACAGCGGTTATAGGAAAATGAAATCAATGTAAAAATCTCCAGTAATTATTTATTCTTAAATAAATATATAATATTCTATCAATTGACTTTTACTCTGACTCTTCTCTGTCTAACTGTATCACAGTCCTAAAATTCAGTAGAATTCAGGGACTTCCTCTTCCTCTATCCTTCTCTGCTAGTAAAGTTACAGCCAGAAATTTAGGTAGGGGAAGCTGATTAAGTGGCAGGAAACTTGGAGGGAAGTAGAGGATTGATATGGTACATAATGGAGAAAAAGTGGCTGAGTAAGTCATCATAAAATGAATTCAAAGAGAGGACATTGTTGCTTCACATATTATTGCCAAATGAATTGCTTTAATATTCTCTTCCAGATTTCAATTTTATGGACGTTTGAGATAAGGAGCTACGTTAAGAAGTTTGGGATAATCAGTCCCTTGTACTATATGTGTCCTGTGATGAAAAGCTTATTGTTTATGAGGAATACTCTTAACTCTGAGCTTGGCATTTCAATAGGGAGTTCAGTTTAGAAGAATGACCCAATATGAGGAAGAGGTGATAGCAAGAGTGATTTCATTGTTATTCAACTCTAATTTAGAAGATGTGGAAGTTAATATAATATGGCAGCTCGCTGTTGCAAGTCTCTATTTAACTGAGGAAAACAAATGACAATTATAATGCAAAATGGAGGATACCTGTTATGCACATGTATGCACGTGTATGATGTAGGACAATGTTGACAGGTTAGACAAGGATACCTTTCAACTTGTATTTACACTTGATGCCTCTGTAACTTCATAGAAGGCACCATGATATAACCTAGTTTGTACTCAAACATGTATAGTGTGGACATCAACAGCCATGTTGCTTCTTTTTTTTTCGTAGTTGCATTAGATAATGCATTATCATACAGAGGTAAACTCAGTTATGGGTATTTGATTCTTTGCAAGTCATGCCTTTGAAATCTTCATAATTCCATGCTTTCTCTTCTTCAAGGATTGAACCCTGGAGTTGGCGGTCTTCCGTTGAAAGGGTGGCCATTAACTGTAAGTTGTATATTGACTTCGTCCTTCACTTTAACTTAATATATTTGAATGGTCAATAATTAACCAAGGCATTTGCTGAACTGAGCAGGGCATCGACCAAATTCGGCCAAGTTTAGGTGCACAAGTCCAAAAGCCCTTTCTACAAGGTGCAAATCAGTTTCAGCTCTTGCCACAACAACAACAGCAACTCATAGCACAGGCTCAGGCGCAAGGCAACCTTGGTAATACAATTTATGGAGAAATGGATCCTCGAAGGTTTGGGGGATTACCTAGGGGGGGCAATTTAAATGCAAAAGATGGCCAACCAATAGCAAATGATGGATCTATAGGTTCACCAATGCAATCAACTTCATCAAAAGTAAAAGTTTCTTACCAAAATCAGTTAATTTGCAATAGCGTTCGTGATAATTTTGCTTGAATCACATTATTACACTGAATGTTCTAAGTGCATGGTTGAGAATATTTTCATCGATCTTCTTATGTTAATGCTTTTGTACAGTGATAGAGGTACGTAGAAGCTCCAATTTCATCCTTGGGGGAAGTTGGACTTCCTAAGTGTTAATATAAAAAATTAACAGTTGGCAGGAATTCCTTATGATCAACCTTCTATTTGTTGACTGTGGGAGTGGCCTAATTGAGTGCAATCAATGAAAGTATGCCTGCCTCTCCTTCCTTAGCGGTTTCACATTGGATAGTATTGGAATTGTAGCGGTCTTCAACAGCCTTATATTTGGAGTACCAAATGTTCTACAAGCAATGAGATTGATTTTGTGTGGAAATTTCCCACAAGTTGCCAAGTTACTTATTTCAGTTTCAGATTGAATGTTTGCATCTTATAGTTTTGACCAACTATTCTATATATGCAGTCATTATGATACATATCAGCATCTTTAGAAGAATCTGTCTTATGAAGTCTATTATTGAAACTCTAAATAATTAGAGCCAAATTACTTGCCTGGCTGAATTTATTGGCAGCTTTTAGGTTGAGTCAAAGAAGTGAGGTATGATTCCTATTATTTAAACATATCTAAATAATCATTTTGGCAGACCCATTTTGAGCTAATACCATCATCTTGGCTTATGGGTTTTCAAAACAAGCTTTGATAGCCACTTTACATGCTTCTGCAAAAAACTTGAGCTTTTGAAGCATCTCATTCAACTAGTTCTATATGTACAAGAACCGTTTGTTAGTTGTCCTAAGCTGGAGTAAGCATCAAAAACGAAATCCTCCGTTGTCTTAAAGTGAAAAAAGAAAATGGACTCAACATTCAGAAAAAATAAAGAGAAGCATGAAGGTCCATTCATAAAGAAGCTACGCTTTTCCTTGGATTCTGAATCAATCAATGTTCACAAATCTTATATATGAATAAATGTGTCTGTGCATCTGCTCATAAATGTATGCTTATCAAGCCATTCTTGCTGTGCTTATTTTGTACAGCTATGTAGGTATGCATATATAATATACTGGATTTAATCTTTAGATAAAATGGTGCAATATCTACGAAAGATAAAAAAAAATAGATATAATGTATGTATGGATAATTTAAAAAAAAATTTAGCACAATATGATGTTTGTATTGGCATCAATGATTGTAAATTGTTGTATGATATGGTTAAAGGGTACTCAAAGCTCATTATGGTGATTTTTCTAAAATTTTGATTTGAAGCAGATGAATATGCCACAGATACAACAGTCCTCCTCTCAACAGCAAGATCCTTTGCAACCACAGCAACCTCAACAGGTTGTGTTTATTTGTATTGATAGCGAGTGAAACCTTTTGCTTTCATTTCACTTTTAGAAACTGTGAATTTATATGGAACAACTTTTTTTGTTACAAGAGTGATTATGTTTTAATGATCATCTGCATCATTTATATAACTATGATTGAACGAGTATGAAAAAGTTGTGACACTTTTTCTTTTTAATCCTGTTGTCCTGAAAATTGATGGCTATTGCATGTTAATGGTGAAACAGACTAACAGAAAAAGGAAAGGGCCTTCGTCTTCTGGAGCTGCTAATAGTGCTTGCACAGGAAATACAGTTGGTCCTTCTCCAAATTCTCAACCATCAACGCCGTCAACTCATACCCCTGGTGATGGAATAGCCATGTCCGGCAGTTTGCAGCATGTCAACAGCATGCCAAAAGGTTTGATGATGTATGGTTCAGATGGAACAGGAGGTCATGCATCATCTACTAACCAGCTGGTATGTACACAACAAATTAGTAACCTACGTAGTCTAGAGTTGTCTTATTATAAAAGCAGTCTAGACATTAGGAGAAATTTCCGAACATATACTGCATATAACAACCACACGTTTCTGCCTGGAACTTCTGAGAAAGAGAAAATTCCGGATCCGCAAAGATTTTATATCCCAATCCTGAAAGTAGGAGATAATGAATATATTTCTTGTTGTGTGAATTACTCCTATGGTTTGACAAGTCATCGACAGCTTATGATAAATGCTAGTGAGAGATTCTTCAGACTTGATGGTCCAGATTAATTGATCTTGGCAATACATATTTAT